>JAOTNS010003850.1:1002500-1137500 GCA_028476615.1 Culter alburnus | reverse complement strand
AAACATAATTTTATCATTTTTTCAAAATTTTTGCACAAACTACATTTTTATACATTTCGCTTTCAAAATTATAATTTTGGCACAAAATTTTTATCATACATTCATTTCAAATTATTTTTGCGCAAACTATCATTTTTATCTTCTTTTCAATTATATTTTGCACAAACTATCTTTTTATTATACATTTCACTTTCAAAATTCTAATTTGGCACAATCATTTTTATCATTCATATCACTTCAAAAATTAATTTTTGGCAAACGATAATTTTATTATTATTTCATTCAAAATTTAATTTGGCAAATATAATTTTGTTCATAATTCGCTTTCAAAATTTAACTTTTTGCACAAACTATCATTTTTTTATACATTTTTCAATTAATTTTTGCACAAACTATAATTTTATTTACATTTCATTCAAAATTACATTTGTATATTCATATCACTTTCAAATTAAATTTTGCGCAAACTATAATTTATTTCGCTTGCAAAATTATTTTTACTATTTTTTATACATTTTGCTTTCAAAATTATAATTTTTGCACAAACTGTCATATTTATTATACATTTCACTTTCAAAATTATTTTTGCACAAACTATCATTTTTATTATACATTTCACTTTCAAAATTGTATTTTTGGCACAATCATTTTCATCATTCATATCACTTTCAGAATTATCATTTTTGCGCAAACATTTTGCTATCAGAATAATAATTTTTGCAGAAACTATCATTTTTGGTTTATTTTCCTTACTCCATTGGCAAATTTCTGTCTGATTCTCTATAATGATGATGATGATGAGATAACAGTTCACAAATCTTTCCTTAATTTAAATGATCATATTCACACATCATTCACACAGAATATGTCATTACCTATTGCCAAGTTATCGGCCGATACTGATCATCTCGAACTATACAAATATGAGTCATTAATCAGCTTGGCCAGTATATATTGGTGTGTCACTAGAGCAAACATAAATATTCCTCTTGTGTGATTTTTTATGTTTGTGTGTGTGTGTGTGTTCATGCTCTGCTGCCTCAGTGGGACACACTGTGTGTATCAATTAGACGTCGGCCCGCTCTGGCCTTGTAAAGCCTGAGGAAAACGTGTTTGACATTCATAAAGCATCCTCTGCCATATGAATCATTCATAGTCACCTCAATGTCACCTTCACTACAGAACCCAACAAAAACACAACATGAAGACACAAGGAGTTCTCCAGCAACAGCTCAAATACATATAAACCACACAAACTGCCTGTTTTTCCTCTAAATAAGCCGATCACTGACGCTGCTGCTGCCTGCATCAGAATGACCGAGGCGGAGCGATGCTGATGTGGACGTGCTGAGAGCAGAATATGATGGTAATACAGCGGTCGTCCACAGGCTGTCGCCAGCGACGCTTCAGCACAGAAACTTTGTTATTCACACTTAAATAACGTCTGTGAGCTGAGGAAGATGTGCTTTATGACACTGACAGGAAAGCCACGCAAATAAAGACAGAAGAGCATGGTCAGATTTACATCTACAGCTGAGATGTTCTGTACTTTCCATAAGACATCTAATCCATACTCCAAAAGGGTTTTTTTTCTCAGCGATGCCATTTTCACTTTCCCAAAGAACCTTTCAGTGGTCAAGAACCATTTTTATAATATACATTTTAATAATCTAAAGAACCTTTTTCCACTTTAAAGAAAATTTTAGCGGTTCCTTGGATGTTAAAGGTTCTTCATGGAGCCATCAGTGCCAACAAAGATCCTTTATTTATAGAGTGTAAAACCAGAAATGATCTCAGCAGAGAGAAACAACATCACAAAGATTTAGAAGTTGTAAATAAAACCGATTATTGGAGCACGTTTTACAAGAAAATACTATTTAAAGGTACAATATGTATTTTCTGTCCTAGAGGTCGCTAGAGGCCTATTCAAAACAAAGTAGCTTGATATGACATGGTGGTCTTCCCTCAACGTGCAAAATAAGGGATTGGAGTCAGGAAGAAATCATGTTCATGGATGTGATTATTAACGTTACTGTAGTATGAAGCAGAGCAGGAGCGAGTGTTGTGGAGCTGAACGAGGAGCTGGAGCGATCGATCAACACACGCCTCACGAGCAGCGGGACTTTTATTATGACACAGTCGCCGCCGCTTCCGCTTTTCCGGTCATGAGTATGAGGTAACGCAGCTCTGTTATCATTAGATACATTTGAGAGTGTGAAAATGATGTTATAACGTTACTCTGTGCGTTCGCTCGGCGGCTGCTGTGAGACACTGTTACACACTGCAGTAAGATAGATCGATTTTACAATATCATATAAATGCGGATTGTGTTGATAAATGGCATGCAATTAATTTAAAACGTATTGTTTAATGGAGAAAATGCTGTACTGTTACTAAAAATAAAGCTGCATCTGATTATGCTATGTTAGCTACTTCAAAATGTGTTTTCTCTGAGGCTGGTAAGCATGAACTCGCAAAACATCAAGAAAAATTTAAATAAGACTAACGTGTTGTCTATACAATAAAGTTATTCTGTCTATAAATATATAAACAGTTTATTAAAACAAATATTAAAATTTTGGTGTTTCCATGGTTTCTACAAAATAAACCGGAAACCGAGGGTAACGCGGGTATGACGCGATCGACAGGCGCTCCTCACACGTCCCGCAGCCTTGGTTAAAATTGCAATTTTCTCACGATTTACAAATAGTTGCAAACATTTGGGATATTGTAAGTACTCAAGTGAATAAATATATAACACTGGCCTATGGTTTACTGCAGAAATTACATATTGCACCTTTAAGTCTTTCAACTTCAAAATTTCACTTTAATGTGTTATGTAAATTAGCAATTTCTGAGGAAAATTGTTTACACCAATTTTTTTCTATGTAAAATATAGAGAAAAATTTCCATAGGGAAATGATTTTGAACGATAACTTATAAACCTTTAAGAAAACCTACTATGAGCTACAAGGTTGTTAATAGATGGTATTTGCTTCTGTTGAAGCGGACAGTCCGCATTATTTCAGCTTATTTTTAAAATAATAACATGTTCGTTCTGAAAAAAACTGGGTAAAATTCCTCCAATCAGAGAGTCAAAAAAGCAACACACACGCCAAAAGATCTCTTTAGCTCCTCTTAACACATATATATGATATATATATATATATGCATATATTGCATATTACATATTTTGCAACTTAAAATATATTGTTTTATATAAAGCTCTACATGATCCCAATGAGGAATAAGAGTCTATCTAGATAAAACCATCGCTCATTTCTAAAAAAATAAAAATATACACTTTTAAACAAATGCTCATGCTACAAAGGTCACATGTCGGGCGATTTTGAAGTTGGAGCCCTACTTCCACCTACATCACACGTGACCTTTCCAACATGATTACGTCATGCGTGGAGCATCACAGAGCAGTGCAAGACGAGCATTTGTGGTTAAAAAGTGTATAATTTTAAATTTTTTAGAAAATGTCCGATGGTTTCTCTAGATAAGCTTATTTCCGCGTCTGGGATCATGTAGAGCTCTTTGAAGCTGCACTGAAACTGACATTTGGACCTTCAACCCGTTGAACCCCAGTGAAGCCACTATATGGAGAAAATCCTGGAATGATTTGCTTCATTTCTTTTCCACTGAAGAAAGAAAGACATGAACATCTTGGATGACATGGAGGTGAGTCAATTATCAGGAAATTTTAATTCTGAACTGAACTAATCCTTTAAGTTGTAATAGTGAAAGATACTGTTAATGAAAAACTTACCATAAAACACTGTATTTACCTGATTTATGAGGAGACAGACACGTGCAACCAAACTACATTCCCATCATCTGTGCGTCTGCACATGAACAATACAACTTAAAGAAAAAGCATCAATTACACCCATTGCTCCTTGTTTAGAAGTGAAATATAAAAAACAAAGTATAAACATGCATTATGGATGGGCCGGTTTACAGATCTGTACAGACTATGACGTAATCCTGTTAGACAAGAAAGAGTCTGTGTGTAAAAGCTCAAGTGTAGTCTGTAGTGGCTAAAACTGAACACACATTATAATATCAGAACGCTCTCGGTTCCCTCAGAAATCAAAGACAGTTCAGGGCTGGTAATATTTTTAGCAACTTTTCCCAACGAATGTCTGAAAAGCAGAGCTGTAAATTGACTGCTATCATCAGAAGCTCTCAGGGCTGCTCACGTTAACTCCAGAATCTAATTAAATGTGAGGAAAGCAGCAGCCTGACATCTCACAAATGGATCCGAGTATGTTCTCATTTGCATGATTATAATAATAGCAATCTCTGACACTAATGCATGCGTGGAATATTTCAAGGCAGTCATTAGAACTTATTTGAAGAACAGAGCAAATTAATTTTAAAGGAGGTGAAGAGATGGAGAATAAGACGAGCGTGAGTGTTTTTTATGACCACGTTTATGTCGGATATAGAAAACATTTTAATAAACGGAAACAATGGAATCATGTCGTTCTATTCTATCTGTATACGATCGATCTAGCGATCTATATAGCATCGACTATCCATCTTCTCCATCATCCATCATCTATCTGTCGTATCCATCTGTCTATTATTATATATCTATCTATCTAACATCTATCTATGATCCATCTAATATATATCTAGCTATTATCTCTATCATCTATTGTTCCTATCATTCTATATATGCTGTGTTCGATCTATCTACTTCCAACATCCACTCCAGCCATCCATCTTCTATCTATCTATCTATGTTCTATCTATCTATCATCATTATGTTCTATCTGGGCGTTCTATATAATTTGTTCTATCTATCTATCTATCTATCTATCTAGCTTATCTATCTATCATTATCTATCTATCTATCCATCTATTATCTATCTATATCTATCTACTAGCTATCTATCTATCCATCTATCTTTATCTATCGATCTATCTATCTATCTCTATCGGTCTGTCTGTCTGCTGGCTTCTATAATAATCGATGATCTATTATCTCTCAATATATCATCTATCCATCATCCATACATCCATCCATGATCTCTCCATATATATTCTATTATCTATCTATCTATGTTTACATTTATCTATCTGTCGTCATTAGCTATCAATCCATCCAATCCATCATCATCTATCTATCTATTATCTATCTATCTATTATCTATCTATATACGATATCTGTCTATCTATCTATGGATCCAATCCATCCATCCATCCATCCATCAAATCCACTGTGTCCTGTCTGTTGTCTATATATAACTTAGATACAATCAAGCCATCCATCATCCTCACTCAATACATCGATATCTATCTATCATCTATCTATCCATCATCTAGCTAGCTATCTATCTTCATCTATCTTCTATCTGTCTGTCTGTCTGTCTGGCTCTATCTATTATATATCATCTCCATCTATCTCTAAATCTATCTATGATCTACCATCCATAACCATCTATTCTCCTCTATCACTATCTATCGATCTATAGATTCGATCATTGTTCTATCATTCATAGAATTCTGTGTTCTAGAATCTATCCATCCATCATCAATCCATACACCATCTATCTTCTATTATTATCTATCTATTATCTAGCATCTACTATCTATTCTATCTATCTCCCCATATCAATCCATCCATCCATCCACCATCTATTAATCTATCTATGATCTATCTATCTATCTATCTATCTATCGATCTATCATCTAGCCATCTATACAGTTCTATATACTAATCTATATATCTATCAATCTAGCTCTCCATCTATTCTATCATCCATCCATCCATCCTCCATCCCATCCACTATCTATCGATCTATCTATCATATCTATCTATCTATCTATCTATCTACTATATATCTATGATCCATCCATCATCCATCCATTATTATTATCGATTCTATATATCTATCTATCTATCGATTATCTATTACATCTATCTATAATCCATCGATTCTCTCCATCTATATCGCATATATCTAATATAGTATCTATCATCTATGGTTCTATCTTATAATCTATTCTATCTATCTATCATTTTATCGTTCTATAGTCGTCTATATATTTCGTTCTATCTAAAAACAAACATCTATCGGTCGCATATCTAGCTATATTCTCTATATATCTCTAATCTATCTATCCATTATATCTATACATCAATCCATCATCCATCTAGCATCCATCTATTTTATCGATCTATTCTATTATCTATAGATTGTTCTATAATTCATCTATCGCGTTCTATCTATCTATTCTATCCTATCATCAATATCCATCCATCCATCCATCAATCACCATCATAAGCATCTATCGAATCGATCTACTACTATCTATCTATCTAGCTATATTTTAATTCAAATCTATCTATCTATCTATTCTACTATCTATCCATATCCATCCATCATCCAGCCATCCATCCTATATATCTATCTATCGATCTATCTACTCTCATCTATCTATTATCTATATGTCTGTCTGTCTGTTATCACTATCATCTATTATCTCTCCAGCTTCTCTCCATCTATCTATATGTCCCTCCTCCATCCATCATCCAGCACAATCCATCTATCTCTCAATCTATCTAGCTATCTATCGATTGGTCTATCATTTATCTATCTGTCGTTCTATCATCTCCATTCCATCCATCCATAATCTATCTATAATCGATCTATAATATATCTATCTATCTATTATCTATCTATCTATCTAATATAGATCTATCGATCTAGCTCTCCATCTAATTCTGTTATCTTCTATTATCTTCTCCATCTAGCTCTAATCGATCTATCCATCATCCATCATCTATCATAACTCTATCTATCTATCGATATATCTATCTATCTATCTCGCCATCTATTCTCCATTCGATTATCATCCAATCCATCCTCTATCCAGCATCAATTATCTATATATCAATGATCTATATATCTATCTATCTAGCTATTGTTCTATCTTATCTTCTATCTCTTATAGATCTACATTTTAGAGTCTATCTGTCGTTATATTACTTGTCTATCTACTAGCTGTTCGCTTTCTATCTATCGATCTAATCTATCCTATCTATATTTATCTATCTTATCTCTCATCCTATCTGATCATATATCTATCATCTATCCATCCCATCCAGCCATCCATCCACAATTATATCCCATCTATCTAGATCTATCTATATATGTTCTATCCGTCTATCTATCTGTAGGTTCGATCGATCTATCCACATCCATCTATATATCTATTATCATCTATATCATCTACTATCGATCTATCTATCTATCGATAATCTATCTATCTATCTATCTATCTATCTATCCATACATCCATCCATCCATCCATCCATCATACATCATCCCATCCATCTATCTAATCTTCTACTATCTATCTATCTATCATCTATCCATCTATTATCTATCTGTCGGCTGTAGATCTATCTATAATTATCTATCTCTCCCGCTATCTCTCCATGAGTCATCTAGCTATATATTCGATCCATCCATCCCAGCCATACATCTATCTATCACTATCTATCTATCGAGATAGCTATCATCTATCTATGGTTACATTCTATCTATCGTCGTTATAGCCACAATCCATCATCAATCCATCCATCCAGCCATCCATATCTATATATCTATCCACCATCCCATCCATCCAAAATCCATCAAATCCATAATCAACCATAATTATCTATCTATATATCTCTATATCTATCTATATTACTATATCTATCTATTATCTATCTCCCATCATCTATCTATATATCTATCTATCTATCTATCTACTCTATCTATCTGTAGGTATGTTGTCTGTCTGTCTGTCTATATATCTATATATAGATATCTCATCTATTATCCATCCCATCAATCCATATATCTATTCTATCTATCTTATCTATTATCTACTATCTATCTATTAGCTATCTATCTATGATCTATCATGTATCGTTCTATCTGAGTTATATTGCTTTTCGTGCTATCTATCATCCATAAATCATATATTCTATCTATATCTCCATCTATCTATCTATCTATCTATTATCTATATATCTAATCACTAGGATCTATCTATATATCTATCTATCTATCTCTCCATTTAAATCTATCTATCGCGTCTGTGATCTATCTATCTATCTATCGATCTATCTATCATCATCTATCTCTCCATCTACCATCCCATCCATCCATCATCAATCCATCCACTATCTATATATCTATATATATATAGATCTATCGATCTATCTTATCTATCATCTCTCTAGCTATCATCATCCATTCAATATATCTACTATCTATATATCTATTAGTATCTATTGTATCTATCTATCTATCATCCATCCATCCAGACCATCCATCCATGATCCATATATTCCATATAGTATTATCTATCTATTTCTATCTATCTATATATCTATCTATTTTATATTTCATCACATCTATCTCTCATATATCCTCCATCGATCTATCTATCTATCTTGTTACTATGATATCTATTCTATCTATCTTATCTATCATGTATCGTTCTATGGCGTTCTAATTACTTCGTTTTCTAATCTTATTTCTATTATCTATATCTACTCTATCTATCTATCATCTATCGACTCTCCATCGATATATAATCTATCCTATCTATTATCCATCCATCCATCCATCAATCTATTTCTCCATCTATCTATAGCTATTGTCTATCATCTATCTATCGTCATTTCTATCTATCCATCCATCCATCATCCACCAGGCATCATCTATCTATCTATCTATCTGTTATCTATCTATATATCCATCCAGCCATCCATCATCATCTATCTATCTATCTATCTATCTCTTCCATCATCTCTCCATCATGTATATCTTGTATATCTATCATCTATCTATTCTATCCATAAAGCCATCAATACATCCATCCATCCATCCCAATCTATCTACTATCTATCATCAATCTATCTATCCATCTAATCTATCTATGTTCTATATATCTATATTCTTGTATCGTTCTCTAGCTGTAGTAATCTACGTTCGGTTATATCTATCTATCTGTCATTCTATCGATCTAGCATCTATCAGTCGAATCTATAGTTTCTATCTGTCTATCTCTCTATACATCATCCATCATCATCTATTATCTCTATCTATTCTATCTATCTCTCTACTCTGCCTAGCAATCTATTCTATCATCTATCTATCATCGATCCATCTATCTATCATCTATCTGTTCCCATACATACCCACCATCAAGCATCCATCCATATCCATCCATCAATCCACCATCCATCCATCAATTCAATCAATCAATCAATCAATTCAATCAATCAATCAATCCAATCAATCAATCATCAAATCAAATCTATATAATCTATATATCGATCTATCTATCATATCATCTATCTATCATCTATCTATCTATCTAATCTATCTCCAGTCTCCTCGTTCTATCTGTCTATCTATCGTTCAGCTGTCTATCTATTATCTATCCAATATGATATATCATCTAGCCATCGTTATCGTCTATCTATTCTATCTATATATATACATTATCTATAATAGCTGTCTGTCTGTCTACTCATATGTCTATCAGTCTATCATCTGTCCGTCGTCACCAGAAGTGATAAAGTAAAGCAAAAGACAATAAAGTCTTCAAAGTCTTCAACCTCAATAAACACACTGTAAACATTATCGAATTTCAGACTGTCCTCCAAAAAAAAACGACCCTATAGGTCTTTTTTAAGCACCATATTACGAACTATATTACGTTTTGAAGTCATGCGCCCTCTAGTGGGCGTAAAAATAATGACAGTGTCGTGTTACGTCTGTCGTCATGAAATGACGTATGACTGTCATTACCAATCAAAATGCGTGTTCATTTAAATGCAATGTGTGGACTTTTTACACTATTTCTCCTATTTCCATTTACAAAAATTAAATTTTATTAATGACTACACCTACCCCATCCCTAAACCTAACCTTAGTGATTTATAGTGCATTTACACTTTATGAGCACGTGTTCCCTGGGATCGAACCCACGATCGCATGATCACATGATTGCATATTGTTATTGCAATGCTCTACCAGCTGAGCTACGCGAAACGCGAAACCCGAAACCGGAAACCTGATGCAGATAAAAGGGAACAATGCATTAAAATGAAAGCAAATGCTCCTATGGTGTATTTCATGAATTAAAATGAAAGTGTCCTGTTGTCGATAGGGGCGCCACTTTAGTAAACGCTCCTATGAGTCGTATTTCAGGGAAGTGACAAACGACCTATATGGTCGTATTGGTTGGAGAACATGTTGCGAAATTTTAAAGGTAAAACCGTACAGTAATAGCGTGTTAATTGGTTAATGGTTATCAAGCTAATTGTAGTGAACTTGATTGATTCATGTGGTTTTCTCTTTATCATCTGTGTTTTTAAGGTGTAGTAAGGTGTAGATGTGTATTTAATCATTCATCACCATCATCATCTTCATGATCTCACTCATAAACATTCTGAACAGCCTCTGCGGTCTGATGTGACTCCAGCTCCTGCTCCATTAGAAAACAGCAGACCGGTGATTGACTTGTTTGTGAATGCGCTCATGAATATTTAATCAATCTGCAGATAATCTATGGTAGGATTTGGGTTTTCTTCATGTTAGACAATGTAAATCTATCATATGAGTATTTGTAAGATTTTTCCATGTCTGTTTGTTCATCATCTGTTAAACAATGAAGTGTTTTATGCACATAAAACTGATAATGGCTCAGAGCAATTCAAACACGACTGCGCCCCAAATACCACTGAAACTGCTTTTGGTCAAAGAGTAGAAATGAGATTAAGAGGAAATGGGTTGTTCAATTCTGGGTTTCCAGGTTGTTCTACAGATATTAGTTTGATCTGTGGCTCTATCAGTATGCACAGTGCTTCATTGTGTACAAGTATACAACAGTCTCCTTACATGCATTGACCTGGGTCATTCCTGTTTTACAACACATAACATTCATGTCTAAATATACACTGAAGAAAAACTGCTGTGTGATTTACTTTTTACACTCAGAAATTGCAAGTAAACTTCACAATTACAAAGAAATGGCAAGTAACACATTAAACTAAATGTGAAATTTTGAAGTAGAAAGACTGAAATATTAATTTCTATTTTCTTGGAAAACATACTTCAATCATTTTTTGTTTTATTTACAACTTGAAAAGTCCTAGCAACAACCTAGCAACCACCCAGAACTAAAACAACCCAGAACACCCAGAAACCCAGTATCACCCAAGCAATGCCCTAGTAACCACCAAGAACACCCCAGTATCACCCTAGCAATGCCATAGCAACCACCCCAAACACCCTAGTATCATCCTATTCCTAGCAACCACCCAGAACTAAAACTATACAAAACACCCCAGTATCACCCTAGCAATGCCCTAGCAACCACCCAGAACACTCTAGCATCACCCTAGCAATCACACAGATCTAAAACCACCCAGAACATCCCAGTATCACCCTAGCAATACCATAGCAACCACCCAGAACACCCTATTATCATCCTAGCAACCACCCAGAACATCCCAGTATCACCCTAGCAATGCCATAGCAACCACCTGGAACACCATAGTATCATCCTAGCAACCACCCAGAACTAAAACCATACAGAACACCCCAGTATCACACTAGCAATTCCCCAGCAACCAACCAGAACACCGTAGTATCATCCTAGCAACACCCTAGCCCCAATATCACCCTAGCAACACCCAGAACTAAAACCATACAGAACACCCCAGTATCACACTAGCAACTCCCTAGCAACCACCAGAACAGTCTAGTATCATCCTAGCAACACCCTAGCAACCACCCAGAACTAAAACCATACAGAACATCCCAGTATCACACTAGCAATTCCCTAGCAACCAACCAGAACTAAAATCACCCAGAACATCCCAGTCTCACTCTAGCAACCACCCAGAACACCCTAGTATCATCCCAGCAACCACACAGAACTAAAACTACCCAGAACACCCCATTAACACCCTAGCAATGCCCTAGCAATCACCTAGAACACCATTGTATCATCCTACCACCACCCCAGAACTATAACCACCCAGAACACTCTAGCATCACCCTAGCAACCACCCAGAACTAAAACCACCAGAACACTCCAGTATCACCCTAGCAACCACCAGAACACCCAGTGTCTCCCTAGCAACCAACCATAACACCGTAGTATCATCCTAGCAACACCCTGCAAAACCCAGAACATCCCAATATCACCCTAGCAACCACCCAGAACAAAAACCATACAGAACACCCTAGTATCACACTAGCAACCCCCTAGCAACCACCCAGAACTAAAACCATACAGAACACCCCAGTATCACACTAGCAATTTCCTAGCAACCAAACAGAACTAAAATCACCCAGAACATCCCAATCTCACCATAGCAACCACCCAGAACACCCTAGTACCATCCCAGCAACCACACAGAACTAAAACTACCCAAACCCCCATTATCACCCTAGCAATGCCCTAGCAACCACCTAGAACACCATGGTATCATCCTACCACCACCCAGAACACTCTAGCATCACACTAGCAATGCCCAAGCAACCACCTAGAACACCCTAGTATCATCTTAGCAACACCCTAGCAACCACCCATAACACTCTAGCATCATTCTAGCAATGCCTAGCAACCACCTAGAACACCCTAGTATCATCCCAGCAACACCATAGCAACCACCAGAACACTCTAGCATCACCCTAGCAATACCATAGCAACCATCTAGAACACCCTAGTATCATCCTAGCAACCACCACATAGCAAGTACCTAAAAACCATTTTTTAACATTGTACCCTGAAAAAAAATGCAGAAACAATTTACACTCAGAAAGTGCTAGCAAATTTGACAAATAATTACAAAGAAACAGCAAACCATCACGGAACGCAGGTAGACGAATGCAGATTTATAATAGTAAACAGGGTTTAATTCATCAAGCAGGCAGATACGTAACAGTGTGCTCACACACAAACAATAACTGACAATGAACACAGAACAGGCAGGAACTTAAATACACAGATAAAGGAAACAGCTGACAAGACTTGACTAATTAGAAACCATAGTGACTAACGAGGACTAATGCAGACAAGACCAGACCTAACTCAACTGAACATGTGACACAAGCAACACAATGAAATGAATTAGACGTGAATAACGAAGTAGAAAATCTAAAATAGCAGTTTCTCGCAAAACATTCTCCAACAATATTTGTCAATATTTTTTTACAGTGCACTGGATAAAATATTAAATTGTACAAATTTGAGCCCCTGTGGTGAAAAACATCCTCATCGATACATAGTAAATTACAACATTAATATTGCATAATAATTTTGTAAAGTCATAGAGCTAGATGTTCTTCAGCACAGAGACGACCGTCTCCTCTATCAATACTCTTAGAGTGAAACTCTTCGGTCTGAACACTAAAGTTCAAACGGTTGGTTTATATCAAATCAATCTGAGCACCAGACGTTTGATTAACACTCCAAACATGCTGCTTTATTTTTGTCTCAGATTGATTAGAGCCCTTTACTTGAGGGAAACAGACCCTTAAACCCACATCACTCACAAGAAATCCATGAGTTTTTAGACACGCATGATTGATTAAATGGAACTATAGCTTAGACTGGAGGAAGGTTGATAAATCTCTCCTGCATGTGAAAAATATGCTGAAAATGTACAAATGGTCATAAACAATATTCAACACATCAATCACAGCTCACCTGTGTACAGGCTTTTTCATATGAGCAAAAAAGTGCTTCGTAATCGTGAATTTAGAATAAATGAAGAGCTTTATTTTTCCAAGAAGTAACGTACATCACGTTACACTGCAAAAAATGATCTTCCACACTTATTTTCCAGTACAAATATCTAAACATTCTTAAATCAAGATACGTGTCCTGCAGCTGGCCCTGTAAAATGCCATTAAAGCTGCTGCCGTGATGTTCGCTGGACGTCCGACACGGACACACGCGTCTCTGAGCTTTGAACGAGTTCTCTGAGGAAAGTGGCAGCCAACTCAGCAAAAACACCACGGCAGAGCGAACGATTTATCGATTGCACAGTTCCCATCTGCCCAGCTTTCACGTTAGCTGAATGTGAGGAAAAGGTAAAAGGTCCATCATGTGTGGAGAGAACTGTTAAAGCACCAGACACATTAATCAAATCAGCAATAAACTACCTTTGCATTTAAATCTGGAACACTGTTGATTTTACACGGAAGCTTGTTTCCACCATGGAATAAAAAAGGGCATTGCAACTTTTTATCTCACTGTTTTTCTTGCAATTATGAGTTTAAATTCAGGATTTCAAAAGCAATTGCGAGGGGGGAAAAGTCAGAATTGTGAGATAAAATTGCCTTTTTTATTCCATGGCAAAAATGTGTGACCTTTCTAACATGATTACGTCATGCGTGGCACATCACAAAGCAGTGCAAGACGAGCATTTGTGGTTAAAAAGTATATAATTTTTATTTTTTGTAGAAAATGAGCAATGAGATAAGACTCTTATTCCTCGTCTGGGATCATGTAGAGCTCTTTGAAGCTGCACTGAAACTGACATTTTGACCTTCAACCCGTTGAACTCCAGTGAAGTCCACTATATGGAGAAAAATCCTGGAATGTTTTCCTTAATTTCTTTTCAACTGAAGAAAGATGACATGGAGGTGAGTAAATTATCAGGAAATTTTTAATTCTGAAGTGAAATAATCCTTTAACAGAACCAATAAAACTGGAAAATTTGAGGAATATCAATACAGCGCTGCCACAAGCACTGTAATGGTTTCAAATTAGCTCAAATCAAACCCACAAGTGTCTTTTGATAGAATGTTTGCAGCTGTTTTCTGCTGTGGGTTTCAGAAAATCATTTGTAATTCATAGTTTTCAGTCACGTGACTGACGCGGAGACCCGGAGGGCAAAACACAAGCCTGCCAATTTTCCATCTCAGAAGCAGAAAAACAAAAATATGTGAACAAAATGCAAGTTTTGGGCTCTTGTGATCCATACACAGCACCTGCTGCAGTATTTCAATCACTAACAACACTTAACGTGAAAAACACTTCTTAAACAGTGTTATTCAAAGATCAAATTAAGTATTGATGATGCATATATTATATACGCTAAAATTAAGTGTTTTCTTTTAATGGTTTTCTATGGAAATCCTCTTATTTTCTGTGTTCATCTGCTCAACCATCATTATCAATAAGGCCTATATTGACTTTGGTCTTACTGCATTAGTACTTTGTACACACCCTGGTAAAAATAACGGAGGAAAAGCCTGGTTTTGCCCTCCAGAACGCTCCTATAACAGTGTCACGTCACTGAAAACTAAGAATAAGTGTTTATTTCAGTGTGAGCATGAGTCTGTAGAGATTCAGCATCCTCTGCTGGCCAAACAAAAGCATTTAATGCTGAAATGATTCACTGTCAAGCTCTTGTTAAAATTACCATTGAATCAAAACGGACAGTTCTTGATTTTTGGAATATTGCAGTGTTAATTATAAAAGATTTATCGGTGCACTTCATTGTTTTAAATTCATGTTCCTTGTAATCATGAAGCATCTCTTCTCTGATAACGAGGGCGGGTCACTCACATGAGATCCACCAATAGCAAACCACAACCATCCAATTAATTCCCAACGGGCAAAATCAAGCCCCGCCCTACATTTGTTCTTGTTTGAGAAGCGTTTCACTCTACATACGTCACAATAGGGAAGAAAAGACCAGTGCGACTTCTGTTTCATGCCGACTTTAAATAAATACTTACCAATGTAATAAATATATACTTACCAATGTATGTGTATGTGTTTACTTATGAAATTAACAAATGATATATTAGTCTATATTAATATATCATTTGTTAATTTCATAAGTTTACGGTTCACCAACTTTAAGTTTGGTGAACTGTGTGAAGAGTTTTGAAAAAGAGGCTTAAGTATTGAGAAAAATGTAAAAAAAAAAAAACTGTAGTTTCTGAACGAACCAATGTGTTTGAAATATAAATTTGTGTTGCAGTCTTTCTGACATTAGAGTCAAAATTATGACAATTATGATAATTATGACAGAAAGACTTTTTAATCTCATAATGACTAAGTAATTATGAGTTACGAGTTATGAGAATTACTGCCATAATTATGACTGTCATTATTTCAACTTTTTTGTCATAATTGACATAAAAAGTCAAAATTATGACAGTAATATTTTGCATTTTGTAATAATTTTGGCTTTTATTTCATAATTGACTTTTTAATCTCATAATGACATAATAATAATAATTATGATAGTCTAATTTTGACTTTTTGTCATAATTGACACTCAAAATTATGACTTAGTATTATTTTGTATTATATGCAATAATTTTGATTTTTTTTTATCTCATAATTGGCATTACAATTTTTTATAATAATTGACTTTTATCTCACAGTTGACCAAATGTCAAAATTATGACCATAATCCCATAATGACTAAGTATGCCATAATTCTGTCATAATTTTGACCTTTTGTCATAATTATGACATCAAAAGTCAAAATGTAATATTTTATAATATATATGATGTAATATTTTGACTTTTATGTCATAATTTTGACTTTCCTGACATTTTCATGACATTTTCAACATTGATAATAATCATAAATGTTTCTAAATTCAAATCTATTGAGTCACTGTAACTGACTCGACGTGTTTCGGTCGAGAATGAATCAATGTTTTTGAATGAATCGGTTAAGTGAATGATTCAATAAACAGTAAATAAAGGCAGTCACATGTTTCCTTTTTTAAATGAATCAGTGTTTTAAGACAAATCAATTCAGTGATTATATAAATCATATATAGGACATCGCTATAACGAAAGACTTGGAGCCCCCTACTGGTGCAACTTACAGAAAGAGTCACAGCTGAATCCCCACCACTAATGTATGCTTTTATATGCAGCTCATGTATAAATAGAGATATGCAACAATTAAATATGAATATGTTTTTGGCCATAAGTACATTTTGTGCAAAAATAAAAAAGTAAAGAAATGGAGAAAGAAAAATTAAATGTCAACAAGGTCAAGAAACAACCTCAGACTGAGATTATTGTGCAGACAGAGAGTGTTTTCTCTCTATTATGGTTCAGTATTCAGATTTTGACATAATGCATACAAAATTCAACTTGTCACAAACAAAATTCAGCAAAGATGATATACATACAGAATTATAAGCAGCAAATACAAGCTGCTGTGGACACGACAGGGAAATAATTCACACAAACATTCAAATTCTGTCATTATTTTCTCAACCCAGGTGAATAAATCAAATAAGAAAGAAGCTCAGACATTCTGCCTATTAACATCATCTTTTGTGTTTGATGAAATAAGGCATTATAAGAACATGTAGGGTGAGTAAATGATGACAAAATGTTATTTTTTTGGTGAATTATTATTCTTTAAAAGCCTGTGAACATACAAGCACGACAGATGGCGGGAGACCTTTGTGTTCACCATCAGAGGAGGAGGAGAACCTGATAAATACTTCACATCTGTGCTGTTCTGTGTGCCATTCTGGAGAAAACTCTGTTTCGTTTATGTGCCAGACCTGATTACTCACGTCAACTTCAGAAGACACTGTCTGACCTTGAAATGTTCAAATATTCACCATCATTAAAATGATCCATTATGAGATGAAACCTTGAGAACATGAACAGAACCAGTCAAAAGTCTGGAATAATTACAATTTTCTGATGTTTTTCTTTTGAAAGAGTCTCTTCTGCTCACCAAGGTTTTCTATGTGAATATATAGTAAAGTGTAATTTATTCCTGTGATCAAAGCTGAATTTTCAGCATCATTACTCCAGTCTTCAGTGTCACATGATCCTTCAGAAATCATTCTGATATGATGATTTGATGCTCAAGAAACATTTATGATTATTATCAATGTTGAAAAGAGTTGTGCTGCTGCAAAAGTTTGGGGTCAGTAAGAAATTAATACTTATATTCATCAAGTATGCATTAAATTGACAGTAAATACATTTAAAATGTTTCAAAAGATTCTGTTTCACATAAATGCTGTTCTTTTGAACTTTCTATTCATCAAAGAATCCTGAAAAATAAAATGTATGACGGTTTCCACAAAATCTGAACTGTTTTCAACATTGATAATAATCAGAAATGTTTCTTGATCATCAACATCTGTCATTATTTCACTTTTTTGTCATAACTGACATAAAAAGTCAAAATTATGATAGTATATTTTTGCATTTTGTCATAATTTTGACTTTTTAAATCTCATAATTATGACATTATGATTTTTTTGTAATAATTTTGGCTTTTATTTCATAATTGACCAAATGTCAAAATTATGACTATGTAATATTTTGACTTTTATCTCATAAATGACTTTTTAATCTCATAATAACTAAGTATGACATAATTATGACTGTCATAACTTGGACTTTTTATATCATAATTATGACATTAGAGTCAAAATTATGACATACAAAATGTGACAAAAAGGCTGAAATCATGACTTAAAAGTCATAATTGACAGAAAGACTTTTTAATCTCATAATGACTAAGTATGCCATAATTATGACTGTCATTATTTCAAATAATTGACATAAAAAGTCAAAATTATGACTTAGTAATATTTTGCATTTTGTAATAATTTTGGCTTTTATTTCATAATTGACCAAATGTCAACATTATGACTGTGTAATATTTTGACTTTTATGTCATAAATGACTTTTTAATCTCATAATGACATAATAATTATGATAGTCATAATTTTGACTTTTTGTCATAATTGACACGTAGTATGACTTAGTATTATATGCCATATTTTGATTTTTTTATCTCATAATTGGCATTACAATTTTTTTATAATAATTGACTTTATCTCACAATTGACCAAATGTCAAAATTATGACCATAATCCCATCATGACTAAGTATGCCATAATTCTGTCATAATTTTGACCTTTTGTCATAATTATGACATCAAAAGTCAAAATGTAATATTTTATAATATCTATGATGTAATATTTGGACTTTTATGTCATAATTTCGACTTTCCTGACGTTTTCATGACATTTTCAACATTGATAATATAAATGTTTCTTGAGCATCAAATCATCATATCAGAATGATTTCTGAAGGATCATGTGACACTGAAGACTGGAGTAATGATGCTGAAAATTCAGCTTTGATCACAGGAATAAATTACACTTTACTATATATTCACAAAGAAAACAGATATTTAAAATTATAATAATATTTCACAATTTTTATTGTATTTTGATCAAATAAATGCAGCCTTGGTGAGCAGAAGAGACTTCAAAAACATTAAAAATTGTAATTATTTCAAGTGTTTGACCTCTAGAGTTCTTGTGTACAAGCACAGTCTTTGGGATTTGATCACCGTTTGTATCATAATCACGAGGAATCGTTCATGACTGTACAGTTTAATACTTAAGCTTTGGAGTTTGTTCAGAGTCAGATCCCTTCAGTCACCCGTGAACACTAACAGTGACTCTCGCCTCAGTAAACACCACTAATAAGGCTCCACGTTTTATTGGCTGTGTTTGAAACACCCGATCTGCAGGGAATCGTCTACATACAACAGATTACACTAAACTAACGCTGGCATGGATTTCTTTGCAGCTTGTGTATTATTTATTGAAATCATGAAAGGATAGACATGAACTTTAGCAGGACTATAAAAACGTCACTCAATGAACATTCATCACGGCTTTTCTTGGCAGTCGGGTCGGCGTTCTCCTCGTCCTAACCTTTCTGATTTATAGACACACTTCATGAAGTCAGCGACACTTTAGCATCAGAACTCCTTAAAACCTCAAACCATAAAATATCCATGTTTTAAACACACACAGTACTGGAGTAAATGAGGCCCAGTGTGATATTTACACGCTCAGTCTCAGACCACCCAAGAACACGAGGATTCAGACGGCACTCCTGCTTCACCTGAACATAAACTGTGGACACTTAACGTCATATCTGTGTGGAAGACATGAGAAAAACAAATCATGCTTTTATAAATCATAATTATGACTTACAAATTGTAATTGACATACTAAGTCATAATTCTGAGATAAAAAGTCAAAATATTACATACCAAGTCATAATTTGGTCTTTTTATATCATAATTATGACATTAGAGTCAAAATTATGACATACAAAATTGAAAAAGGCTGAAATCATGACTTAAAAAGTCATAATTATGACAGAAAGACTTTTTAATCTCATAATGACCATTTTTGTCATAATTGACATAAAAAGTCAAAATTATGACTTAGTAATATTTTACAAAATTTATTTAATTTAAAATTTATTTTTTAAATCTCATAATTATGACATTGCGATTTTTTTTTGTAATAATTTTGGCTTTTATTTCATAATTGACCAAATGTCAAAATTATGACTATGTAATATTTTGACTTTTATCTCAAAAATGACTTTTTAATCTCATAATGACTAAGTATGCCATAATTATGATTGTCATAATTTTGTTTTTTTGTCATAATTGACAAATGCCAAAATTATGACTTAGTATCTAATATTTTGGTTTCATGTCATAATTTTGACTTTTATCTCATAAACATGACTTTTTAATCCCATAATGACTAAGTATGCCATAATTCTGACTGTCATAATTTTGACCTTTTGTCATAATTATGACATCAAAAGTCAAAATGTAACATTTTATAATATCTATGATGTAATATTTTGACTTTTATCTCATAATTTCGACTTTTTATCTCATAATCATGACTTAGTATGTCAATTACGATTTTTTTATCGGCTTTTATCTCATAATTGACAAAAAGTCAAAATTATGACTATGTAATATTTTGACTTTTATGTCATTATTTCAACTTCTCATAAATTTGTCGTTTTATCTCATAAGTAACTTTTAATCTCATAATGACTAAGCATGCCATAATTATGGCTTTTGTCTTTATGACATAAAAACTACCCTAATCTAATCTCAAAATATGACTTTGTATGTAATAGTTTGACTTTCATGTCATAATTTTGACTTTTTATCTCATAATCATGACTTCGTATGTCAATTACGATTTGTTGTAATAATTTGTGCTTTTATCTCATAATAGACAAAAAGTCAAAACTGTGACTTAATATGTAATATTTTGAATTGTATGTCATAATTTCTACTTTTTTATATCATATCATGAAAAAAGACCAAATTATGACTTAAAAAGTCAAAATTATGACATGCTGAAGATTTACTAAAGCATTATTGTTTCTCTTATGAGGCAGAAATGGGCTTCTTCTCATCCATATATTTTAGACATGACATCAATAGTGGAATACACTGTAGGGAAAAACAGGGACAACTGAATATTTCTAGGATAGTTTCACCTTTTCAAGCCAATTTCTGTTCAAACTACAAACACTTACTTCAACATTTCCATTGTTACTGAGCTGATCAAAGAGAAGTTATTTACACACATGCCGTCACACTGGGGTACATTAAAACATTAAAGCAGTAATTATAATTAATTAAATATATAAAATTACATATTAAAAAACCCTGACATTTTAGGCTGAAGGACACTAAACTAAGCAAAAGCTGTCAAGTGCCCATAAATCTTCAAAACAAACCAGTGAACTCACTCCGGCTGGATTAATGGATTAAAGTGATCATATTGAACTAAATATGAATATGACTCAAATGAATCGGCGTTTTATTGAACCGGTTCATTGTCCGTAAAGATTCATTAAAAAGAATCAGACCTCTATAAAACAAGCATTAGAAGTGTCACTGACTCCTCTTGACCACTAGAGGTCAGTGTTTGCGTGTCTAATACACTACCAACACATTCAGACTGAGAGGAAGTTCATTTGGCTGTAAGGAATAAACTCTGTTCTGCCAAAACACTCAATAATCATTAGAAAGTACTTTGAATTCGCTGACAGAGATTACCAAAGTCTGAGGAAATCATCAACAATAACAATAACAAACACTATTTCAATTGTTTGATTGTGGATATGTTCTATTATAGCTTCAGAAATAACGTTTTTAATGGGAATGTTAGTAAAATATTCTTAGAACATATTTTTGTTAGCTGGGAAACCAAATTAAATGTTCATTATACAAACATTAGAAGTTAGTCATGCAGATTTTTGCCATTCAAAAGAAGGAGTAGATGAGAATAATACGCACTCAAGCGAGGAAGCCGAATGCCTCTTATGTTCCTCAAGACAAAATATATAGTCTGGATGAAGCCTATCAGATTTCCCTGGAGAGAGACTACTGGAATATTCCTATATTGAATTATCTGCAGGAGCCGGAGAAGGTGGGCAATAACACGGGCTACTTCTTGACCTCGTGAAGTAGTTAATGTCACGCCACTGAAACGCTGAGATGTTTCTCCTGTGCTGAAGCTCAGCTGGTGATCCTGGAGCAACACAAAGATCACGTCTTCATCTAATTCCAGCCACTATGAAAACACACTTGAGAGTGTTAAAAGAGCTGCATCTTTCTTCCCCTGAGCTGTAATGCTGGAAATATTCAGCTTTTTTTAGTAGTCTCAGAAATTTATGGAAGCTCATTTCCGCCACGGAATAAAAAAATAGAAAAGATAATTAAACTTTTTTTTCCCTCACAATTAAGACTTTTTTCCTCACAATTCTATTTTCATTGCAATTCTGAGTTTATATCTCGCCATTCTGATTTTTTTTTTTTTAATTCTGAGGGTTTGGGGTTTTTTTGGGGGGATTTTGAGTTTACATCTTGGCATTCTGTATTTTTTTGTTTTTGTTTTTTTGGGAATTCTGAGTTTACATGTAGGCATTCTGTTTTTTTTCTTGGAATTCTGAGTTTACATCTTGGCATTCTGTATTTTTTCTCGGAATTCTGAGTTTACATCTTGGCATTCTGTTTTTTTTGTCTTCTGAGTTTACATTTGGCATTCTGTATATTCTGAGTTTACATCTTGGCATTCGGAATTCTGAGTTTATCTTGGCATCTGTTTTTTCTGGAATTCTGAGTTACATCTTGGATTCTTTAGAATTCTGAGTTTACATCTTGGCATTCTTTATTTTGTCTCGGAATTCTGAGTTTACATCTTGGCATTCTTTATTTTGTCTCGAATTCTGAGTTTACATCTTGGCATTCTGTATTTTGTCTCGGAATTCTGAGTTTACGTGTAGGCATTCTGTTTTTTTTCTTGGAATTCTGAGTTACATCTTGGCATCTTATTTTTCGGAATTCTGAGTTTATGTAGGCATTCTGTATTTTTTCTGGAATTCTGAGTTTACATCTTTGCATTCTGTATTTGTCTCGAATTCTGAGTTTTACATCTCGTTTTTTCTTGGAATTCTGAGTTTACATCTGTTTTGATTTTTTTTTTTTTTTTGCTTTCTGAGTTTACATGTAGGCATTCTGTATTTTTTCTTGGAATTCTGAGTTTACATCTGCATTCTTTATTTTTGTCTCGGAAATTCTGAGTTTACATCTTGGGTTCATTCGAGTTTACATTGGCATTTTGTCTCGGAATCTGAGTTTACATCTTGGCATTCTTTTATTTTGTCTCAGAATTCTGAGTTTACATCTTGGCATTCTTTATTTTGTCTCGGAATTCTGAGTTTACATCTTGGCATTCTTTATTTTGTCTCGGAATTCTGAGTTATCTTGGCATTCTTTATTTGTCTCAATTCTGATTACATGTAGGCATTCTTATTTTGTCTCGGAATTCTGAGTTTACATCTTGGCATTCTGTATTTTGTCTCGGAATTTCTGAGTTTACATCTTGGCATTCTTTATTTTGTCGGATTCTGGTTTTGTAGGCATTCTGTTTTTTTTTCTTGGAATTCTGAGTTTACATCTTGGCATTCTGTATTTTGTCTCGGAATTCTGATTTACTGTGGCATTCTGTATTTTTCTTGAATTCTGAGTTTACATCTGGCATTCTTATTTTGTCTCAGAATTCTGAGTTTACATCTTTTTTTTTCTTGAATTCTGAGTTTACATCTCGCCATTCTGAGTTTACATGTAGGCATTCTTATTTTGTCGGAATTCTGAGTTTCAATTTTTTTTTGTCTCGGAAAGTTTACATCTTGGCATTCTTTATTTTGGATTCTGAGGTTACATGGGCATTCTTTATTTTGTCTCGGAATCTGAGTTTACATCTTGGCATTCTTATTTTGTCTCGAATTCTGAGTTACATCTTGGCATTCTTTTTTTGTCTCGGAAATCTGAGTTTATTCTTTATTTTGTCTCAGAATTCTGAGTTTACATCTGGCATTCTTTATTTTTGGAATTCTGAGTTTACATCTTGGCAAATTCTGAGTTTTACATTATTGGCATTCTTTTTTGTCTGGAATTCTGAGTTTTACATGTCGGCATTCTTTATTTTTGTCTCAGGGTTTCTCTGAGTTTACATCTTGGCATTCTTTATTTTGTCTCGGATTCTGAGTTTACATCTTGGCATCTTGCTCGAATTCTGAGAATTCTGTATTTTGTCTGAATTCTGAGTTTTACATCTTGGCATCTTGGTTTTTTTTTCTGGAATTCTGAGTTTACATCCGCATTCTTTTTTCTTGGAATTCTGAGTTTACCTCTTGGCATTCTGTATTTTTCTCGGAATTCTGATTACATCTTGGTCTGTATTTTGTCTGAATTCTGAGTTTACGTGGCATTCTGGTTTTTTTTTTCTGGAATTCTGAGTTTACATCTCGCCATTCTGATTTTTTCTTGGAATTCTGGTTTACATCTGGCATTCTGTATTTTGTCTCGGAATTCTGAGTTTACATGGCATTCTTATTTTTTCTTATCTGGATTGTACATTCTGTATTTTGTCTTGGAATTCTGAGTTTACATCTTGGCATTCTGTAGGAATTCTGAGTGGTCTGTATTTTGTCTGGAATTCTGAGAATTCTGTAGAATTCTGAGTTACATATTCTTGGATTCTGTGGCATTCTGTATTGTCTTGGAATTCTGAGGTGTAGGCATTCTGTATTTTTTTCTTGGAATTCTGAGTTTACATCTCGCCATTTTTTCTTGGAATTCTGAGCCATTCTGAAGTTTTTTTGTTTCCACCTTGAAATATTTAATCTCACAATTCTTCTTCTCAGGGTTTTTTTTCACAGAAATGTGAGGAGATAAAGTCAGAATTGTGAGATTTTTATAATCCATGGAGGAAATAAGTTTTTATAGAAATTGACTTAAAATTACTAAGCCTACCCATAGTAAAAAAAAAAAAAAAAAAAAAAACTATACCAAAATCTATTTAAAATACATTTTATTTCATCCTAAGTAAACCTCAAATCCATTAACATATTTACTGACATATCACTTATGACATACTGAAATGAAATTATAATGAAACTTTATTTGGAGTATTTCTTTATTGCACAATGCACATTTCTTAATATTACACCTAAAATATGTTTTAATATCACTAATAATAAGGATCTCTGTATAATATCCATCTTTAAATACAAGATAAAGTGTACCTAAAGTATACTTGCAATAGTTCCACTTTAGCACAATCAGATATATCTTCAGTTGGACCTCGGCACTACTTCTGCTCAATTAAAGTGCATTAAGTACAAAATTTGTTCCAGTTGAAAAGTTGTTCCAGTTTAGCAGACTTTAAGTATATCAGTTTAGTATACCAAAGTACAACTGCAGGGTATTTTTATTAAGCACATAAATGTGTAAATGTATTTGTAGTAGGCTATAGAATGAATGTATTTCAAACACTTTTTTTTTCAATATAGGGAACCCTAAAAATATGTGACAACTAGCCCCGCTCTCCTTCATGTCTTGTTTCGAGAGAGAAATCCCTATGTAGATTTTACCCCCAAGTTAAACAGTGAAACGCAGAAGATGAAATACTCTGTCTGTCCTACAAAAGAACATTAACAGAACTATTAAACTCAGAGATGGTTAGGCCCGTTATGGATCACATGTTTCAGATTGATTACATCTTTCCTCGACGTCTCCTTATGCTAAATCCCAATTTGTTCCACTCGAAAGGGCTAAACCAAACTTTCAACTCAAATTGTCATTTTTCAATTGACTGTTTAGCTACTGCAGCGAGTGGCCGTATCCATCTTCTCGAGAAGAGCTCTTGATTGTCACATCCAGTTATTTAAATTGCCTTCGAGAGGCCAGGACCTGGAATGGAACAATATCCTTTGGCTTTGCTTCCTTGGCTCCGGCGCTTCTCATTTATTTTTATGCGGAGCTGAGACAGCGCTTTGGCACCTTTCCACCGTGAAGGTAGTCCAGAGGAGCCCGACTCCTGAAGCCGTACGATGAATCAGTCCATTACAGTTCAATAAAAGTGCACAATTGCTTCTTTCTGCTCCACTTGGCCACGATAGCGCTCGGAGGGCCGGTGACGGGGGGTATGTGAGCGCCCCTTCAATAAAACTAAGTCATTTTGTTTGCTCGAGACAATATAGTGAAATAATGAAATGCTTTACTTCCAATTACAGCACAAGAGCTTTATTTATAACCACAGGTATGTGTCCACATCCGTCCTTTAAAAGAGTTCCAGAGGGGAAACCGTAAATGTCTCGACTCCTTTAGTCACACTACCAGGATATTGAAGAAATTGCAGCCAGACAAACATTTCGAGCAGTGTGTGTCATGCATAAGGACGTGTCAGTGATCTACAAACAAAGCTTGCTATCATGACATTCTTCTCTACAAAGCAAACAGAGTTTAAATAGTTCTATACAGAACTCTAGTGTTCAGTTTTAAAGAACCCTTTATGCCAAAAAGGTTCTATATAAAGAGAAATGTCATGGTCATGTTTAATGGGTCAATTTTTTCTAGTGATAAAGTCTGTTTATGAGCTGCTTAATTCATCAGATTTGGAAACGGTGAGTGTGACGGTGTGTTTACACCGCAGTGGATTGAGCGGAGCGTGTGTTTTCAGTTCATTCCTATGGGAGTTGAGCTTCACGCTGAATTGTGGGATTGACTTTGAGTCAAAGAAAGCGTTCTGCCACATTTAAAAAAAAAATCATACTTTCGTAAATCTCATAAAACAAACTTGAAAAGTCAAAAAAAGTAGAAATTATTACATACTTAGTCATAATTATGAGATTAAAAAGCCAACATTATGACATAAAAAGTCTTCTTAGGTCACTTTTTCAAGTCATAATTGCAATTGTCATAATTTTGCCTTTTATGTCAATTATGACTTTTTAAATCAGAATTCTATCATAATTTTGATTGGACATAATTATGACTCAAGTCAGAATTTAAACTTTTTGTCATAATTATGCCTTTTTAAGTAATAATTTTGACTTTTCATTTCTTAGTATGTCATAATTTCACCATTTTAATGTCCTAATTACGATTTTTAAGTCATAATCTTCACAATTATGACTTCTTAACTCAGAATTTTGGCATACTGTAGTATGTCATAATTTTCCCTTTTTAAGTAACGACTTTGACTTCATCTCATAATTATGTTTTCATGCAAACAATAATAATTTTGCCTTTTTATGTCAATTACGACCTTTTTAAGTCAGAATTCTGTCATAATTTTGATTTGTCATAATTATGACTTAAGTCAGCATTTCAACCTTTTGCCATAATATTGACTGTTAATGTCATAATTATGCCTTTTTAAGTAATAATTTTGACTTTTCATTTCTTAGTATGTCATAATTTCACCTTTTTAATGTCCTAATTACGATTTTTAAGTCATAATCTTCACAATTATGACTTCTTAACTCAGAATTTCAGCATGCTGTAGTATGTCATAATTTTCCCTTTTTAAGTAACAACTTTGACTTCATCTCATAATTATGAATTAGTGTCATAATTTTGACATTTTGTCAGAATTTCATTCTTTTTGTGTCAGAATTTTGACTTTTAAATGTCATAATTGACTTCAATACATTTTACTTTTCATTTCATAATTAATGACTTAATATGTCAATTTCAATTTAGTATGTCATAATTGTGCCTTTTTATGTCAATTATGACCTTTTTAAGTCAGAATTCTGTCATAATTTTGATTTGTCATAATTATGACTTAAGTCAGCATTTCAACTTTTTGCCATAATATTGTCATAATTATGCCTTTTTAAGTAATAATTTTGACTTTGCATTTCATAATTATAACTTAGTATGTCATAATTTCACCTTTTTAATGTCCTAATTATGATTTTTAAGCCATAATTTTCAAAATTATGACTTTTTAACTCAGACTTTCGACATACTGTATGTCATAATTTTTCCTTTTTAAGTCATAACTTTGACTATTCATGTCATAATTATGAATTAGTATGTCATAATTTTGACATTTTCTCAGAATTTCATTATTTTTGTCAGACTTTTGACATAGTATGTCATAATTTTCCCCTTTTAAGTAATACATTTTACTTATTTCATAATTATGACAATCACAATTTCAATTTTGATGTCATAATTATGACTTGAGTCAGAATTTAAACTTTTTGCCATAATATTGACTTTTAATGTCATAATTATGCCTTTTTAAAGTCATAATTGATTTTTAAGTCATAATTTCAACTTAGTATGTCATTTCAGTTTGTCATAATTATGACTTAAGTCAGACTTTCGACATAGTATGTCATAATTTTGCCTTTTTAAGTAATAACTGACTTTTCGTCTCATAATTATGAATTAGTATGTCAATTTTGACACTTTGCCAGAATTTCATTCTTTTTGTCATAATTTTGACTTTTTATGTCATATTTTTTTTTTTATGTGGTCACAGTTTTTGGTTTATTAAGGTGACAGCAGCTTATTTCCACCACAGAATAAAAAAAAATAAAAAGGTTATTGCTACTTTTTATCTCACAATTCTTTCTGACTTTAGATGAACTTGAGAGAAATTGAGAGATATAAACTTCCAATTCCGAGGGAAAAAAAAGTCCAAAAAAGTCAAAGAAGAAGTGAGATAAAGTTTATGTTTTCAATCTTCCATACATGTGAATCTATGAAGTGTGTCTGCTGTATAAACTGAGCTGGTGATTCTTCTCCTCTGTTCTGCCACTTTCTGAAGGTCAAGAATGAAGAAGTTTCGCGTGAGATTGGACAGTGAGCGGCGCTGGGATGGAGCCAGTCTGATAATGGAGCGATTGGCTGCAGAACAGACCTGAAAAACTGAGCTCAATGTGATTCTGGCAGCAGCTCAATATTTATCATCCATTAGACGATATCCAGTATCACCATATTTATGTATCTGTCCTGAAATGGCTTAAAAGAGTGCTTTTTTCCAGTCCGAGGGACATTAATCATTGTCATTTATATACACTAATATAACAATGCACATTAATAAACAGCTATATTTACTTACAGATTATTTACAAAACTATTTTACTATATGACATTTTGGTTCTAATTTACTTATGTTTATATCAGAGATACATAAAGATGAATATTGTGTTTATCGCCCAAGGGATTTTGTGAATCATTGAGTTTGAATCAATCAGTCATGAAGCGACTGGAGCCCGAACAAACAGATGAGCGAAAAAGAGCCAAGATCGATCCTGATTTATCTGAGATTATGGGCAGTTTCATGAAGGTGAGATGGACATCTGTGACTCCTGGGTTTCTGGACTTGGAGGCGAGAGCTCTGTGACCTCAGAGAGATGAGATTAATGAGATCATATTTCATGCAAACAAATCACTTTCTAATGTACTCAGGTCTTCTATTTTAACCCTTATACGGTCTTTGGGTTCTTTTTAGACCCCAAACGACGTTTGCTAAAAATAAAAATAAAAGTTCTCTTTGTCCAAATGACATGAAACTTTGTACAGTTGTTAACATTAGATCTAGAAATAAGTAAAAAATAAAAAAAAATGGAGTGATATCTTGTTTTTTTTTATGTTAGTGTAGAAAAAAAGTCGCACTCAGGGTCTTTAGGGTCTCCAGACAGGCAACAAAATGTAATTTTGTAACAAAATAATTGTTTTTTAAAAAACAAATGTAATTTTACTCTGTTTATTAATGTTTTTACTTCATATTTGTGCAGTTTTTGGAGGATTTTTCATATCTTTTAAATGTATATAAATAAATAAATATTTTGTTGAGTAGGTTTTTATACAAAAACAGCTTTTTATGTAAAATTCACTTTATAAAAGTCCCACATTTCTAACTTTCATTCATGGGGATAACATGGATAATTTGACATGGTTTAGTGTGAGATTTTTGCCCATCTTTTGGAAAATGCAGTTTTAAAAGTAAAAAATGATCACTTTATCCAGTAGATGGCAGCAGAGCTCCACTATCTGCTGTTTGACTGACTGAAAGACTCTTTTCACAAGTATTTTCAGTTGGATTCATATCTAAATATTGCGGAAGAGGATTAGGGCCAAGCAATAATAAAAAAAAAACCATCTCGAGATTAAAGTTGTTAAATTTCGAGAAAAAACGAGAAAAGTCAAGATAAAATGTTGAGAATAAACTTGTTAAATTATGAGAATAAAGTCATTAAATTACGAGAAAAAAAGTTGTTAAATTTAACGAATTTGTTCTCGTAATTTAACGACTTTTTTCTCATAATTTAATGAGTTTATTCTCGAGATGGTTTTATTTTTTTATTATTGCTTGGCCCTAATCCTCCTCCGTAAAATATTATGAAATCACAATTATGACAATAAAAATTACCTTTTGTCAAAGTTGTTTTTTTTTTTTTTTGTACTGAAAAAAATACGTTTTTCAAAAAATGTTTTGATGATGAATTTTGTCCATTTTCTAAGCGGGGTCTCATCATAATGAAACAATATTGAAAAACTGATTTTTTTTCATTACACTCTAAAAAATGCTGGGTTAAAAACAACCCAAGTTGGGTTGAAAATGGACAAACCCAGCAATTGGGTTGTTTTAACCAGCGGTTGGGTTAAATGTTTGCCCAACCTGCTGGGTAGTTTTATTTAAACCAACTATTATTTAAAAATTGCTATATGGCTAGCTTAAAATGAACCCAAAATAGTTGGAAATTAAAAACCAGATGCAATTAGAGACAACAATAATAGACAAAAGGTGAATGTTTATTAATAAGCTTTAATATTTTATTAATATAAATTTAATTGTTTAATAGTTTATTAATATAAATTTATTAATAAGCAATTTAATAAATGTTTATTGTTTAATAATTATTCATTGAACATTAATAAATGTTCATTTCCAACATACTTTGGGTTCATTTTAATTAAGCAATACAGTAATTTTTAAACAATAGTTGAGTTAAATAAAACTACCCAGCAGGTTGGGCAAACATTTAACCCTACCGCTGGGTTAAAGAACCCAATTGCTGGGTGTGTCCATTTTCAACCCAACTTGGGTGTTTTAACCCAGCATTTTTAGAGTGTACAAAAAATACTAAACTTTGACAAAAAGTAATTTTTATTGTCATAATAGTGATTTCATAATATTTAGACATGAATCAAACTGAAAATACTTGTGAAAGAGTCTTTCAGTCAGTCAAACAGCAAATAGTGGAGCTCTGCTGCCATCTACTGGTAAAAGTGATCGTTTTTTACTTTTAAAACTGCATTTTCCAAAAGATGGGCAAAAATCTCACACTAAACCATGTCAAATTATCCCCATTAGAAATGTGGGTCTTTTATAAAGTGAATTTTTTTTACATAAAAAGCTGTTTTTGTATAAAAACCTATTTAAAAAAATATGATAAATCCTCCAAAATCTGCACAACTGTGGAGTAAAAACATTAATAAACAGAGTAAAATTACATTTGTTTTAAAAAAACAATAATTTTGTTACAAAATAAATTTTTTTGCCTGGGGTCCCCAAAGACCCTGAGTGTGACTTCCCAAAGGAAGACCGCACAAGGGTTAAAAAAAATCACCAGTGTGCTCCAAAAGTGGCTTTTTTGGCAGTGATGCCATTTTTAGTTCTTCAATTTTAGTGATCATCTCTTGAAATAACCATTTTTTTCTTAGTGCGAAGAACATTTTAATAATCTAAAGAACTGTTTCCACTCTAAAGAATCCTGGAAATGTTCTGTGGATGTTAAAGGTTCTTCTTGGATCCATCAATAAAGAGTCTTTATGCTCTTTTACAAATTTTGTTTTCTCCATTGTTGCAGCTCCTCTCTTCCCAGTCTGTCAGTAACGCTCTGTTTACTTCCTGTCTCTATGAAGCCCCTCCTTCTGTGCTCTGATTGGTCGGGTGGAGCAGTGTGTTGTGATTGGTGTTTGGGAAATGTCCCGCCCCTTACCATAACCACCAGTGTCAACACACTACTAACTAACTCAACCAGGCCCCGCCCCTTTATTCTGCATATGAATTATTTAAATGAGGAATATTGTGAGCGTTCGTTCCCAGAAGAAAACACTTCAAATTAGCAGCAAAGATAGATGGAGGAAGTGTGCGAGCCAATGCATGAGCAGCACCTTCCAGTGAACGAAGCCACTCAGATGAGCAGAGAAACATCCTTAACAAACAGACAACCAGATGGCCTGAAATAAAAATATAGCTGACATTTCATTGACAGTGGAAAAACATTTGGGGGTGAGAATGTGAGCTCATGTTTCTGCTGGTGCGTTTGTCTCTAAAGCCAGCGGCTGGTTAGTGACTGCATGTTTGGAACTAATTTGCAAGTAACTGATCAAGTGACGTCTGCTGACACTGAGCAATGAAAGGTCTTCTTTGTAGTCATCATAGCGGTATGCCAATAAATCAAACTGACATGTGTGCTCCGCTTCATACTGAACCAGATGAAGAAACCTGCAGTGTCAAGTGTTTTGAACGCGGCTGCTGGGACAAAGACGTTCGGCCCATATGTGAGCCATTTGTTTGGGCTAAACGAGAAGAAATGATGGGCTTGACAGTCTGCACATCTGGATGCACTAACAGCTGAGCAGATGCAAGCTGTCGGCATGAATGAATGAATGAATGACATGTTTCAGCTGAGTGACGGTCTTCTTTAAGTGGCGTGAAGGACAGAAATGTATGAGATGCACCTGCAGCTTCAGCACTGATGGAAGAGCTCAGAGGTCATGTGACTGATGCTCCGCTCCGAACGGATCCAGATTACTGACTGTCGGACCGACTCGAAAAGTGATCGTTTAACATTCAAATTATCAGATAAAAAATGAAAATTATTCAATAAATTATGTAATTAGTTAATCTTATTAATAAATTAAAATGTCCTGCTTTTATCTTGTTAATATTTTAAAAGTTCAATAAGCAGAAAATTAAAATAAAAATTATAAAATAAATTTAATAAATTAGCATATTAAATATATAATTTAATAAATTAAAATGTCCTGTTTTTATCTTGTTAATATTGCAAAAGTTTAATAAACAGAATAAGCACAAAAATAATAAAATAAAAATATATAATATATTATTTAATCAATTAAAACAATTAAATAAATAATTTAATATTTAATCAATTAAAATGTCATAATGCTAATGTTTTTAGCTTGTTAATATTGTAAAAGTTTAATAAACAGAATAAGCACAAAAAAACAATAAAATAAAAATTATTAAATATATTATGTAATCAATTAACAAATTAAATAAAATTTAATATTTAATAAATTAAAATGTCATGTTTTTAGCTTGTAATATTTTAAAGTTCAATAAACAGAATAAGCATAAACATAATAAAACAAAAATTATTTAATCAATTAAAACAAATTAAATAAATAATTTAATATTTAATCAATTAAAATGTCCTGTTTTTATCTTGTTAATATTGTAAAACTCCAATAAAAAGAATAAGCAAAAAATAATAAATAAATGTTTTTTAAAATAATTATTTAACAAAATTAGCATATTAAATAAATTATTTTGTTAATACCTTGTTAATATTTTAAAAGTTCAATGAACAGGATAAGCACAAAAAATAATAAAATAAAATAAAACATTAAATAAATTATTTAATAAATTAATAAATTAAATACATAATTTAATATTTAATTAATTAGAATGTCCTGTTTTTATTTTGTTAATATTGTAAAAGTTCAACAAAAAGAATAAGCACAAAAATAAATAAAATAAAATAATAAAATAAAAAATAAAATAAAATAAAATAAAATAAAATAAAATAAAATAAAAAAGAGTATATATAGAGTATATAAACAGTACATGGTGTAATATTAAATATACACTGTAAAAAAAAAAGAAAGAAAAAAAAGGATAATGTACTGGCAGAAAATTACCAGGACATTATCCAGGAATTTTATGGACATTTCCATTAACCCTAAAACACAACACAATGAAGTTCAAAATTCAAAATAAATACGGAAAATTCCATCAAATTAATACCTATACTATTTATTTTTATTTTTTTTTTTTTTTTTGAGTGTATTGTCGAGTCGACCTTGACTAAAGTTTTTAACAAACCAAAATGAAAAGGTTATATTCTAGCTGCTCTGTTTTCTCTCTGACAATAAATGTTCCTTTAATTAGTTCAAAACTTCAATCATTGTAACTCAGTGTCCCATTCGAGTGACTCTCATGTCATTTACTGACTGATTCAGCCGCTCCATAATACAACTGAAATTAAACTCTAAATGAGTTTTGGGGTCAGATGTGCAGGTCAGTGGAGACCTTATCCCGTTATTAATGGAAACTAACACACAATTAGCTGAGAGCAGAAATATCTGCAGGGTTTCAGTCGACCTCTGAGAGGAACAAGGTCGTGTCACGGATCAAATGTCCTCCTGATTCTGTCTAAAGCGTGAGGAAAAGACTGTTAAAACCAACTGGACTCCTTTAGTGCGATTATTATTATTAGTTGCTCACATGCACTTATAGTTAGTTACAGTTAGAGATAAGACGTGTTGCATCCTCCAGAGCGATTATAGAGTAAGTCAGTCTGTTAAAGTGGGAGAGCGACAACATACATACAGTACAAATGTTATGGGTTGTATTGTCCTGATCAGACACTGTGACCAAACGAGTTTACGACAAGCCTGTGTAGCTTTAAGAGAGTGTTTACTCATGCCTGACAACAGCAGAACAAAACAAGGTCATTTCTTTTGTTGTCATACTGTAATTACTTCCATGAGTTCCTCATGAAAACATCCCTCACATTAATAACGACTTGGCTGAACTTTATAACTTATTGTGACGAATTACAAGATGTCATTTTTACCTAAAATATTATAAAACATTCATGTTTTATCTCAAAAAACCATTATCTTCTTATTTGGGAATGAATAACAAAAACAAATTTACCTGCGAGTACTAATAAAGTAACCTAACCTAAGCTAAAATATATGAAAATGACCATTGACCAAAAAACTTACTGTAAAAGAAAATCCATCTGGTGGAAAAGAATAACTGTTGTGTTTGGCAAAAAAAAAAAAAAAAAAAAAAAAAGAGTATTGTTACTTTTAGAGATTTTAACTAATGTAAATGTTTCCTGGCATAAAATTCATGGATTTTTTGAAACGAGAGAGTTCAGACACTGAGAAATGACTGAGATGTTTGATGCGGCATTATTATGAGGAGAAACGCTTTATTGTTTATTTATATACTCACACTTGCAGGATTTTGGTCTTGTGTATGAAAACAGATATTTATTGCCATTTTCAGTTAAACACAATCTCTAACTTTGACTACAGTCTTAGCTAACAAAAATATGTTCTAAAAACATTTTGCAAATGTTGCTGTTATGTTATGAAAACGTTGTTTCTGAATGTTCTCAGAACTTTCAAAACGTCCATTTTTTTAAATGTTCTAAAAACGTTTTCTTTTTCTTGGTTATAGGAAACATTCCATTTTGTAAACATTATTGGAATGTTACTTTTGAATCTTCTCTGAACATTCCGAAACAAATAGTAACATTTAAAAATGTTACATGGACATTATTGGAATGTTACTTTTGAATGTTCTCTGAACATTCCGAAACAAATAGTAACACTTAAAAATGTTACATGAACATTCAACTAAAACGTTCATGGAACATTTTTCTGAAACATATTAGTTCATCTAACATTATTAAACGATACTAATTGTTTTTGTGCTAACGTTTTGAGAACATTATTAAAGACCGGATAACTTTGAATGAAGGTTCTATTAACATTACTGGAAGAACGTTTCTTCATAACTTTGAGAGAACCTTGCCAGAACATTTGCTGTTACACTCTAAACTTGGTAACTTCAAATGAATCTCAATAAATCTAAACCTCTATTAATTCTAATAAGAACTTCTGTAGACGTATGACAGAAATAAAGTCAGTCTGGTTAGTAATAAGTGAAGCTGGTAATGCTGTTTGTGGAGTTGTTAAATCAGATCTTGAGAGATTAAATGTTTTTTATCTTCAGTTGATTTCATCGAAGTTGTAGTTCTTGTGTTTCTCTTTCCTTCAGTGATTTTGCTTGTTAACAGCAGGTGTTCATCACTATTGTTCAATCGTCACTTAATTATCTCATTAACTCCGACACTGCTTCAATGGTACTTTAACTAAGTAGTGTGCACACTTGAACGCTAATCAGTGTTAATTTAACCTGGGCATTTTTCTGCATACTATTAAATAAATCTTACCTTTTTTAAATCTGATTTATGTATGACTGATAAATATTAATCACAGTAAGTTTATAAATTTGCTTGTTAAAACTATGTAATCCAAATGGATGGAAAATTTGAATGTAATTCAATTAAATAAAACTTAAATTTAGACCAAAATATTTTTTTGAGTGCTGTGAAAGCATATAGTTGAGCTCAGAGCTAACAGGCACGGATTAAAGGCCACTTTCATTTCACGCCGTGTTTAACTCATAACTGACCTGCACTGCTAAATTGAATGTAAGTGTAACCAATGTCACGCTTCCCCTGATGTGATCCTGAATCAATATATATATCCTCCATATAACAGAAGGCACCTTGAGAACTCACACTGAACTCTCTTATAATATGTTTCCCATGAGGCCTTGCTGCTGCCAAACGGGTCCGCAGGACCTATTAGGGGTTTGTGAAGTTCTGGCGGCATTAAGAGCAGAGGTTCTTCAGATGAAGCCTGCTAGAACCATTACAACGTCCTCCGGTGCTGTAAATGTCAGAGTGGACTGTGTGAAGTGTGATCGGGGACAGTAAATGACGAAGTCACATAAATATGAGTGTGTCAAAGGAATTCAGTGAATGTGGGAGTCGCTGACCTTCACTGGATGGTTTGAGTTCAGTTCACTGCAGGTCCAAAACTGAGGTTGGTCTTAAATCGATTCTTATGAGGACATTTAATTGTGTTCTCAGTAATTAGTTAGTATGGAGTCAAAAATCTGTCTTACTCATGCAAATACTTGTGATTAGTGATTTGAACAGAGACCAACACTAAGTGTTACGAGTCCTACAGACATGAATGATTCATCAATGGAGAAAAACTCCAAAAGATGTTTAGATGAGACCAGAAACCAGACCTGGGCTATTATAAAACTAAACTAAAAAAGAAATAAAATAAAACAAAATTAAATTAAAAAATAAAACATAAAATTCAATAAATAAAAATAAAAATATAATATAAAAATAAAATAAAATAAAATATTAAAAATCAAATCAAATAAAAATTAAATTAAATTAAATTAAACAAAATTTTAAAAATTAAGATTAAAAAATTTAGATAATTTAGGAAAAAATTACTTGATTGCATATGACAATAAAAATATTACTTTCAAAGCAAAATAAATTACTTGAAAAAAAGACCTTCATGTAACAAAACAAACCTAAATAAATCAATACATTTTGATGTATTTAAAATAACAAACTATATAGACATTAAAAAAACTAAAAAACTAAAATAATAAAAAATAATAATAATAAAATAACCAACTTCCAATGACACTAATGATGAAATAAAACCACGTTAGTAAAATTAACTGAAACTAAAGCCATACAAAAAAACTACTAAAATAACACTGAACCAGGAGCCCATCTTGTTACAATAAATGTAAAATAAATGTAATGTGTTACGAAGACAATGTATAAGTAGTAAAATAATGGATTTAATTGTAAATATGATTCATTTGTGTTCATTACAGCAGAAACTGTGGAACATGTACATTCACAGAAAGAGAAAGAAAAACATTCTTTTAAAATAATTAAGCATCATGTAATGAAGAAAATAAAGAAAATTGCCAAATCTCTAAACGTTCGCAAAAACAACTAAATTTTTACGAGCACTTCCGAGTCTGGTTCCAGGAAAACTTTTTATTAGATACTTTTTTTCCCCTGTCAGTTTTCCTCCAAAAACTCATTTTATATTTCATAAAATATATTGATATCAACAGCTATTCACAAGGAATTGGCAGCAGCAACTAAACACATTTGTCTTTTAAAGTTGGAGTTGTTCATCTGGGAATGTATTATCCACACATGTTCCGTTCCACGACATTCCCAGCGGCTCCTTTACAGGCTCAGTGGGAAACATAAAAACGTGCCGGTGGACAAAGGGATGGAGCTTTTACTGCGCTGAGAGTCAAGCACAAACACCAGCAGAACTCGAACACTTGATCTGTGTGATTGTGATTAACGAACCTCCTTCTGTCTAGATAAGACAATAACTGATCACCTGGACTGAAATATGTGGCGCTTACACACGGAAACACTGACTGAAGTTGGAAACGGTTCACTGCTGGACATTTACTGCAACTCCCACACACTTAAGGGACTTGCAAAGTGTCTCATAATTAATTAACCAAATTTTACCCAGTTTCTGAAAGGGCAGACTTCATTCTTTAGGATAATAAAGTTTACTTGCAAACCCATTAACGCAAGCAATTACATACAATCATTGACTGTTAATTCAAGCGTTTCATACACTGCATAAAAAAAATGATGTCTTGTTTTCCAGCACAAATATCTAAACATTCCTAAATCAAGATACATTTACTGAAGCAGCAAAATGACTGAAGATATTAAGTCTTGCAATTACTGAAACATTGATCAAAATGAAGTGAGTTTTTGCTTAAAACAATAATCTGTCAGTGGTGTCAGAAAAATCTTGTTTTTCCTTTGAATTAAGTTTATTTTTCTGTCCCCATGGGCAGATTTTTAGGGCCCAAGCCCTGATGTAACATTTTTTTTCTTCGACCTTTGTAGACCTGTAAAAAGATTCTTGATATCTTAAATACTGTTGTCATGACAACACGTCAAACTTATATAATATTTATGGGTGTTTTTGAGGCTCTTAGAATGCTTCAAATTGCATGAAACATCAATGTTGTCGGCCAGTAGACATGGGCAAAGCCTTAGAAATGGGCGGGGGGGAGGGGCTCTATAGTGCCAACTTTTGACAAAAGTTGGGGGGTTAGTGTTACCTACAGTCACCAAACTCGGGACATATATTGCTCTCATCAAGCCGGACAACTTTCCAATTTACAGTCATTAGCTCCAACCAACAGGAAGTGAGATATTTTGGTTTGAATGTGGATTTTTAAAATAATTAGGCTCTGAGTTTTTAACTCCCTGAGGTCTGAAAACGCGCCGGCGCGTTTTGCAGGATTTTTTTCACATTGCAGCAAAACAGACTTAAAATACTCCGTCATTTCTTGTCATAGAGACATAAGTCATATATCAATTGAAACTATAGAATGTCTTATTTTATTTGTGTACACTCAGAGTAAAAACACAATGTTGTGCTTTTTGTAAAATAAAGAAAACTAACATGATGCGTGATCTCTCCTCTCCCTCTGAACGAAGTCCAATCTGATAGTTCTCAGAAAATGAACTGTAACTTATGAATACTAATGACAAAAAAATGACACTTATGTCTAAAGAAATGTTGAAATGTCAGGTTTTAAATCGTGCAAGTCAAATCGAAAACAAACATTCTGTGTTTATGTAATCTGTATGAAAAGAGAGCCATGTCAGAAGTCTGTGATTCAGCTCATTATCCGCTAATGCGGTCACGCCCACGGAGCCAGCGCTATTCAGACGCAAATTCAGAGGCAATACATGCATACATCGTCTCAATCGTGTATTTATTGTCTTGAAAAGTGTTTATTTGGATGTTAAATCCATGGTTAGCGATCTCTAGAAGACATGCCGTTAGTTCCTAGTTCCTTTTCTTCTTTATATGAATTTGTGGCCTAAAGGTGTACAGAGAGCGCCCTCCGGCTGCAAGTATGAATTAAAAACACCATTCCTGAAATGTCCCTCTTCTTCTTTAGAATAATTTGTGGACTAAATGTGCACAGAGAGCGCCCTCCGGCTGCAAGTATGAATTGAAAACACAGTATCCAGCACTCATATTGATGACAATAAATATTACTTCTCAGTATAGAAAATTGACATAAATATATAAGAATCCATCAATATTTCTCCAAATGTGCATGCTTTTAAGCTAAAAGCCTACATGAAATGTCATAGAGGTAACATAATTGTTCAGACACTTTGCATCACAGAAATACATTATATTTTAAAAATATAATAGAATACCATTATTTTAAATTGTAATAATATTTCACAGTATTGCTGTTTATGATGAGCTGAGACATTATTACAGAGGTTTTTTTCACAACCTACCTGACTGAAAGGCCTCATTAATATGCAAGTCATTTCAGGTCATTACTATGTGATTCTTTTGTCTTCTCAGGTGTAAATGGCCCATTATTCATGATCATTCACGCCTCCATGCATACTGTGTTTCTTGACAAAAGTGTCTTACAAAAACTAAATCAATATATTGTTTTATATGAAGGAGTAGGCAGCATAATTTTTACATAATTCTGAAGCAAAAACTCTAGTCTACAACCTCCAATACCCAAAAGTCTTGTGAACACAGATTTAATATACTTTTTTTGGCCTTATTTCAGTGACTTAAGTTTTTTGTTTTTTTAATAACCACACATAAACATTATTCCTTCAAAAATACAAAAATGTACATACATGTTCCTCACATATTATTGTAGCCTAGTTTGTGCTGAATACAGTGTAATGACACTTTTGTCGTTTATATGTTTATGAACAACTGAAAAAAGCACAAATGTCAGGGCATGCCAAAACTTCCCCAAGCCCCAAATCAGCCTCAGACTCCAGAGGGTTAAGTACTCCTCGAAGGAGATGCATGCAATCGTCACCAAACTCGGTCAACATGAAACAAAGACAGTGAAGATGACATGGACATGGCAAGGGATTAAAGTATTGACAAAAAAGGGAAACAGGAAGTGTCTCATATCATATAAAATCATTGTTTGATTTAAATTAATTAAAGATTGCGTGTTGCCCGCCATGCACAGGTGTCCTTAAGCCACCAGGGTGGTGGTGGCGCCAAGGCTTGGCCCCGCCATCGCTGCTTGCAGCTATATTTCTTTCTTATTATTTTAAGCATAAACTCACCTCATTTTATTTTTATTTTTTCAGTGAACAAGACTTCATATCATTTTGCCTCTCAAGTGTTTCTTGATTTAAGAATGTTTAGATAAAATGTTAAAAATACTGAGGAAGAACAATTTTTTGCATTGTAAAAAGTGGAGCTGTTTTGACTTCTTTTAATATGCGATCATCTCACAATTAAATAATTTCACGCTTTTTGCATAATTTGACAGCTTGGTTGCAAATTACACACAATAAAATAAAATAAATAAATGTAATCATAAAAATGACCTTTATGTAACAAAATAAAAAAATTCATTCAATGCATATAGTCGTCTTTTTTAACTGAAGAGTTTCATAATGTGAAGCAGTTTTTAATAATAATATATTGTTTACAATGTGTATTTTGTAGAAACGACATGTCTTGCCAAGTCTAATTTCATAGCCAGGATTTCAAATATCCTAAATACACATAATTAAATATTCCCACACTTTTCGCATCATTTAAAATAATTACTTGATTGGACACAATAAAAATATTTTCAATGGCATGTAACAAAATAAACCTAAATAAATAAATGAATTCAAAGCCTCTTCAGAAAACTCACATGATGAAGTGGCTCCTCTGGAGTGAAGCCCTGCATTGTTTCAATGTCAGACTAAAAGGCTCTCGTAAATGAGTGATTATTTCTCAAGATGCAGAACGTGCCAGATCAAGCTTCTGTGGAGTGTTTCTGCCACTGCCATCCATTCCTCTGCTTTATGTGTTTCTGCATTACACTGGGGAATTATCATGTTTAAAGTGACAGTATGTCTCTGTCACTTTAAGTGTGTCAATCAGTGCAGGAGTTTCCAGAACTGAGACAATCTTTAAGTGTTCAAGACTTCATGCAGCGACCACAGCAGGTCTAGAATATCTGGAGTTCTCCATCAAAGACAACTGCTCAGGAAACCCCAACAGCATGAAGCTCATTTGCTTTTGAGCCATGTCGCTGGAGCAATATGCAATTGTATTTTTGATTGATATATACACACACAACAGCTCATTTAGGTTGTTCAGGGCATTTCAGTTTTAAAAAGGGCAAGAAAAAAGTAAGGAAAGGTCTAATCTAATGATTCTAAAGGTGCTGAAGAACACTAACTACGAGATGCGCTCAGAGAGTAACAAAGAAAACAGAGCTTCAGGTGGAGGATCAAGAGAGGAAATGAAATTACTGCAGGAAAGAAAAACAGACATTTTAGAGGATCACGAAGACACCAAGAAACATCAGCGCACTGACCGTCTGAGACCAACCCGGGCCATGAGTGGTCAGGCAGCGTCCGCGGGGCATCTGCTCGTCTGGCCGGGGTGTCTGGGGGTTTTGTTGGTGTTGGGGGGTTGGGGGCCGTGTTCATGGGGATTGGTCGGGAGCACTCACGTTCTTGTTGTTCTTGCATCTCGCAGTTGATGCACTCAGCGGGTGTTGGGTATGACTTAATCTCCAAACCAAGCACCCACAACAACGGGCGCTTGGAGGCAGTTATTCACCGCAACTGCAAACCACGCGCGCTTAAAAAAAACGCATGAGCATGACGCACGCAATCTTTAGAGTGGATGTACCAAATGGAGAAAAATATTGCAGGAAAAACGCCATCCAGGGACTTTGTGCACCGGCTGCTTTAAAAAAAAAAATCACTGGAGGGGGCCTGATGTATGGGATAGGTCAAACGAAACCTCCAGCTAAAACGCAAAAGGCATCGGTGTTGGGTGTCCGGAAGGAGAGGGCCGATTGGTTTCGCCCAACTTGGAAGGATGCAATAACCCATGGAAAATTCAGTGTTTATGGAGGCATAATGGTCATTGAAAATACAGGTTGTGTAAATTCGGCGAGTCTCACGACAGTCTCCCACAAAGAGACTTGATTTTCATTTACCAGCCCAGATAACAATTAAATGCATGCTAAGTTTCTTAAAAGCTGCTAAGATCACAAGGTTCTTGGCAGATGTTAGCAGAGGGGCTCGATTCTTCTGAGCACCCATAGGCCTTAAACTCAGTTGGTTGTTGAAGGGTTGTATTTCAGATTTGGGGGTCTGGTGTGTGCTCCCTTGGCGTGGTTGAACACTCTGTAGGTAGTGAGAGGGTGGGGGGGCCGGACAAACTAAATCGACTTATTTTATACTCAGTACTAAGCTGCTAAATTGAACAAATGCCAGATCTTTTGTCGCCTTTCGCACTAAAAACAAGAAAGTATGTTTCGGCTTCTCTCTCATATGAGAGATTGAGTGGCTTGGACGGAAGAGCAAACTCCTGACATCTGTGTTGGATTTAAAACCAGGCTGGCAGGATGTTCTGGCTGGGTTCTTGACCGCCAATCCTACCGGGCCGTGTCATCTGCCAAAGATCCTATTGTGGGAATCGGAAAAACATACCAGTAGATGCAAAAACGATACCAAAATCTTGATTTTTACTGGCAAACGTCTAAAGATAGATGAGAGTAGAGAGATGAGGGGAGGAGGTGACAGATTGAGATAAGCAGCATCCGCGTTCTGATCACATAATGTGCAGGACTGCAGTGAAGATGAAAGATGTACTGAGGGGCTACGAACTGCGCTACTATTACTAGTACGTTGAGATAGATATGATATTTGAGCAACACACAGAAATTCCAGATCAAAATACACGACGGGGTTTGGCTTGGTGAGATTGGAACATGGCGAAATGACATCTCAGGTTGAACTGAGAGTGAGTCCCAGTCATAAAGGTGGCGACTCGAGGATGTTCACTAGCGTTGAACTCGTTTGTGGTGCCACACTTGATGTCCCTTGGTCCAGGTATTTCAGATCAAGAGTTGCTTGTGTGGATTCGGTTAGTTGTTTTTCGAGGGTTCTTTATCTCATTATGTGCAATGCAAGGTAGGTTTTTTCATTGCATGGGTGAAGGTCGTGATTTGGAGTTTTTTTTTTCAGCTGTCAAGACAAACCGCAGTTTGTCTGTGCTCCACAGTGAGTGAACTTGTGGTGCACACGATCAAGCGCATGAGTTCTTACGTTCATACAGAAGATTCTGGCTGTTAAGCATTGCTAGCTTTGCGGGTCTTGGGTAGTCCAGAAAAAAGAGCTGTGGGGGACTTTGTGGGCCGGGAGGTGAGGGGGGGGAACCGACGGGGGCTGTTTGACCGATGGGGCGGGCTGGTGGGTGCGGGGAGGGGGGTGGGAGGTGGGGGCGAGTGGGGGGGAGGAATCAGAAGGGTCGGACGGTGCCCTGGCGGGGTGGAGGAGGAGGAATGGAAGCGCGGCGCAGGGGGGGGGCTGGGGAGTGGTGGAGTCGTAGAACCGGGGGTGGCGAAGAAGAAGAGAGCGCATTGCTATCATGACATGGAGATGAAAAAACCCTGGCCTGTCGAAATAAAGCGGGGGAACAAATCGTGCACTGGGACGTACTGGTGGGGTGGGCGATATAGATAATATGCGGGAGCCACTTATCAACACCTTGGGGACAAAAGCCGTGGTAGGGGCGCGGGGACTCAGGCAGTGGAAGAGTGGCTGGAAAAGTGGCGGGAAAAAGAGGGAACGGCGGGCCGTGTTTGTGGATGGCATAGGGGTGCAATCGCAGGTAGAGCCTGTGGAGGGGTGTTGGGGGGCTGGTCGGTGAGTGGCAGGTGATAGGGGGGCGGTGATGTAGGGGGAGTCATAGTGTGGGGGACTGGCGGGGTGGGGGGGATGTTGGAGGCCAATGGCGACAGAAAGAGGGGGCCCGGGCAGGGGAAAAGAGGCCCAGCCTGTGACCAGAGGGCCGGAGAAAGTGGAAACAGCGGGGGTGAATAAAGGAACACGATATGAAACAGCCGGGACAGGGAGAACTATCCGGACGGAGGTCATGCTGCCCGCATTTTATTCACATTTACAAGCCAAAAACTGGGCGCAAACTCATTTATATCACATGAATCGCTAAAATTGAATGAAGGCTAACTCTGAAAAAGCAAAAATGATTTAACTTAAATAAAAAGATTTTACCGTGAATCAATTTTCCCAAGAAAGAAGAAAGAGGGCAAGTAACTAATATAAAAGCTTGTTTCTGGCCAATGAAATAAAAATAAAACAGGGGTTAATTGCAACCAAAGTCTGACTTTTTCTAAACAATGTGGGCATGTTAGAATGTCCTAATTGTGGGGAAAACAAGACTGAACGGTGTTTTTTTCTCCTGTATAATTTCTTATAGTTTCTTGGGCAATTTGCGACCTTGTATAAGCGGGTCAGGCTTGGTAATTCCACCGCGAAAACTTTATAATTTCGCAACGTTCCAACTTTATACTCATCATCAATATCCTAACTTTATAACATAAACGCAATTCCACGTTCCGCACTTGGTAAGGATAGTCAGTTCGCAATATCCAGACCTTATAACTTTGGCATGACGCGGCGACTTTATAACTCCGCAATTTCCAGAGCTTTAATATCTGCACAATTCCGACTTTATCATTATACGACTCTGCTAATTCCAACATTATAGTCTTGGGCATTTCTGCGACTATTAATACTCGCAATTCCGATCGACTTTATCCTCACCTCATTCCGCTTTAATAAATAGACTCGCAATTCGACTTAATAACTCACAATTCTGACTTAATAAATAAACTTCGCAATTCCACTTTATAACTCGCATTTGTTTGTTCCGACTTTATACTTATCGTCGGACTAAGAGCATACATCTTCGACGGTGTTATATCTCAGCAATTCCGACTTTATATCCTCAGGTCAATTCCGACTTCTATATCACTCAATTACGACTTTATAACGCAGGCAATTCTGACTTTATCACTTGCATTCGCGACTTTATATCAACTCAAGTCGGACTTTATCACTCCATCAATTGCCGACTGTTATATGCACATCAAGTTTCGTATTCCGACTTTATAAACTCGGCAATTCTGACAATTTAGAAAATAACGTTGGGCAATTACATTCGCGACTGACTTATATATCACTGCAATTCTGACGTTTATAAAAAACACTTGTCAATCTCCGACTTTATATCACTCAATCTGCCGACTTATATCTCTGGCATATTCCCACTTTATAATAACTCCAATTCCGACTTTATATCCTCACAATTCTCCATTCCGACTTTATAACTGCGCATTCCAACATTATAAGTCATTGCAATAATTCCCCGACTTTAAAGTAACTCTCAATTCTGACTTATTTAAATTAACTCGCAATTCGCCGACTTTATAATCACATCGATTCCTTTCCGACTTTATAACTCACAATTGCGCCGACTTTATAAGACTCTCAATTCTGACTTTATAACTCGCCATCGACTTTAATTATAAACTCGATCTCGGCAATCGACTTTATATCCTCACAATTACCGACTTTAAATCTCAGCAATTTTTCCGATTATAATATCACTCGCACACATTTTTTCCCCGACTTTATAAATCACTCAATTCGTCGCGACTTATAGCACTCCAATTACTCTGACTTTATAACTTTCAATTCGACTTATATCACTCAAAATTATTCATTCCGACTGTTATAACTCGCAATTGTGGCCGACGTTACATAACTTGCAATTTCCGACTATTATGAATGCACTGCACTTTTCGCTACTTTATAACAAAACCCTCAGCAAATTCCGACTTTATATAAACGTCGGCATTCTGCTGACTTTTATAAACTCGGGGCAATGTCTGACTTATAAAAAACTCGCAAGTTTTCGGCCCGACTTTAATAACATCGGGCAATTCCGGCTTTATATACGTCGGGTCAATTATCGCGACTTTATAAGGGCTCGTCAATTCTGCGAACTTTATCTCACTCGAATAAATTCCTGACTTTATAACTCGGCGAAAATTCTCCGCTTTATAAAAACAATAAAAAACTCCGCATTCACTGACTTTATAACTCGCAATTTCGCGACTCTTATATCTTCGCAATTTCCGCGTATAACTGCAATTACCGACTTTATAGGACTCGCATTCGTGACTATTATACACTCGCAATTCTGACATTATAATCGGAACGTCGCTACTTCGATTGTTCCCGACTTTATATAATAACCTCGCGAATTTCCCGACTTTATAACTGCGTCAATTCTCAAGATTAGCCCTCCTACTTTTATATAACAGATAGGGGGGACTCCTACCATCGCAATGATCGCACTTTACTATAACGAATCGGCAATTCGCGATCTTTATAAACTCCACAGCAATTCGCCACTTTATAATATCACACTCAATTCCGACTATTAACGTCGCATTTCCGACTATTATAAAGTAAACTATCGGCAATTCCGAACATTATAAAGTCTCCGGGGCAATTCCGACTTTATAAACTAGCATTCCGACTTTATATCAATTGCCAATTCCGACTTATCCTATAAATAAAACTCGTCCAATTTTTCGCGACTTTATAACGCACGAGAGTGGTACCACGATGGGATCTCAACATTTCATGCGGTCGTGGGTCGAAAGTCATATTTTCAACTTTTAAATCAAGCAGTTCCGGGGGCAATTTCGGGTGGACTTATAGAACGTCTGCGAAGTTGGTGTCCGACTTATTAAACTTCGGCACATGTAGTTGCGCGATTTGATATCGTCGACGCGGTCCGCAAGGCCATTCTGTACTTTAGTGGCCTCTTGGAAGTTCTGGACTGGTTAATTATAGGGGGTATAACTTTGGTCGAATTCCCAAGGATCAACATTAGATCTCCTGCAATTATTTCCGAACTTGTATTCACGGATCGAATAGGTGGTTCCGACTGAAATCAGAAATGAAAAAAAAAAATGTATAATCTCGTCAGTTGTGGGTCCTACTTTGTAACTGATAATAACTCGCAATTCCGACTTTATAAGTAGCTTGTGGGGGGGGCATCTTCAATGCCGCGACTTTAGTAACCTCGCAAATTGGGGCCAATATAGGATCACTCAAATTCCGACTTAGTAAGCTGCGGAATGAGGGCCGGTCGGCAATGGCTATTTTTGTGATGGCAAGGAGGTGGGGACCTGGACTTGTGTATGGTTGGGGGTGAGATATGTGTATGGAAATTATTGAGGGTTAAGGACAAAGCTATGCAATCCTACTTATATCAGCAATCAAATTACGTGCGACCGTTATAAACTCGCTAAGTCCAGACTTATAGTACTTTGCATATTACCGACTTTATTATCACGGTCAATGTTGATTCTCGACTTTATACACGCGCCAAGTGTACCAGGACTATTAGGATAGAAAGACCTCGCAAATGTCTGACAGTTATATAGACTCCCATTGTCAAGTTTTCCGAACATGTGTAGAGATACGGACGCGGCAATATGATATTCTCATATTATATCCGGCTCGCACGGTGATTTAAGTAGGGAACCCTGAAAAGAACTAAAAAAATGGAAAGCAGGGGTTTGGATCATATATTGAACAAAACTATAAAGACTAAAAGCCGCGAAGAGAAGTCTAGTAAGAGGGCAACAGCGCAAGGTTAGGGGTGTTGAATGGGTAAAGTTGTGAGTTGAAGAAGTGTAGAATAAAAGTATCCGCCTTTAATAAATAAAAAGGTCGCGACGATCAAGTATAATTTTCCGACTTATATAAATCCCAATGGAGACGGAAAACCTGAGTGTTGAAATGGGGGAAACAACGATAAGGGAGATAAATACAAGGGGGGGAGCGAAAAGAAATGGAGGAGTCGCATTAGGATAACAGGTAGGTAAATATAAATATTGGGCGCCGACTAAGTACTAAAGAACTCACCATTCCCCCTTTCGTATCTCTCAAGTTGCGCGAACAGCTTTTAACCAACAGCTCGAGGGGTGGTGCAGCATATAAGGTCCAGACGCAGGTTAGTAAGGCGATGCACAATGGTCCACCATTGTAATCGCCGTCAATTCCGACACTTTTAAACCGCATTGCTGACTTTGATAACTCCATTCCGACTTTATAGACGTCGGCACTTAACCGAGTTTTATTAGCACTCGCGAATTCTGACGTTACTAATCTTTGGAATTATCAATGGCTTATACTTGCAATTCCAGACATTATATGGAAAGGGCGGTCGGCCTGCTCAGGGCACAAGGCGAAAAATTTCTCGGACAGTTTATATCGACGCAGAGGAGGTGGGGCGAGGGTCAATTGTTTGCCGAGCTTAGTAATACTGCACGACCTCGCAAGGGGGGCAGGAGGGGGGAAAAGATATTAGGAATATGATGTGGGGGTGGATTTTGATAATTTTATCTTCTCGACTTTTAATAACTCGCAATTTGGGTCGCACATTGATTCCACTTTCGTTCCACATAATATCGGTCCTCGCAAGCAATCTTATGTTTGTTTTGTGAAATCATAAATCCTCCAATTCCGACTTTAAACTCCGCATCCGACTTTATAATCACTTCAAAATTCCCGACTTTATAACTCTCTCATAACTCGGGCAATTAATTTCCAACATTATACATCAAAAAAAATCGGCAATTTTCCAACTTTTATATAACTCGCAATTCTGACCTTTATAACTCGGCTCTTCGCGACAATTTATCACTCAGTCAATTCGCAACTCTTATAACTCGCAATTCGCGACATATTAATATCTCGCAATTCCGACTTAATATCTCACAATTCCGACTTTTATAACTTGCAATTCCAACATTTATCTCACACTTTATAACTCGCAATTCCGACTTCATAACTCACAATTCCGACTTTATAACTCGCAATTCCAACATTATAACTCACAATTCTGACTTTATAACTCACAATTCTGACTTTATAACTCACAGTTTCCTACTTTATAACTCGCAATTCTACTATTTTTTGGTTACACTCATGCTGTGGTCTGTTGTTGTTTTTAATTGCACTTTATAAATAAATTAAAGAAAGAAAGAAGAAAGTAAATGCATTTATTTTAGCAAGCATCCATGTATTTTTGTAGCAAAATAAATGCTGTCCAGCACTATGTTTGCAACTGACTTACATAAATGGGTGTGTTGTTTAGTTAACACAACACATGCTGGTGTCCAGCTGCTCGCTTTCGTTGACTTTGATGAAAAGCGGGTGCTGGTTTTGCCGGTTCTGACCCCGATGGATGCCGTTTCCTAAAGCGTGTGTCACATTATCCTGCAGTTACACTTAAACTCCGCAGAGGCTGATTAATGACGCTAACGACCACTTCAGTCACTCTCGTCTCGGCCGTCTGACGCTCGAGTTTCAAAACAAAGCCTAGCTTCTGCTGCTCTGCTTCATTTGGGAGTTTGTGCTGAAGGACCTCGAAGGCTTGTAATCACATGGAATAGAAATTATAGGAAAGAAGGGAGTCGTTCGTTTAGATGAACTTTCCTGTTTGCACCAGTGAAGCTGCCTATGTAAAGATGTGCTTTCTGTTAATGAGATTAACATGCATGTGTAAGATACCTTTCGACATATTTTAAGGAAGCATCATTGTATCCATCACAGAATTGTGTTGCCATAATTCAGTGACAAACTCAGGGGAAAAATCCACCTAAAATGCAAAGAAAGAGAGATAGTGATTATAAATAGGCCTATAATTTATTCACTACCAGAAAGCATAGACAAAACAAATGTTATTGTATTTTATGTGCAAAATTGGAATATGGCATAAAACATTTGCGAATAAAGCAGCGTTTCCATCCCATGTGTTGAAGAGAACAAAATCGTCACTTCCAGATGCAAAATATCAGTAATAAAAATGAAAGTGGCTCATCATAAATGAGTTCATCTCAGAGCGTCAGACGAAACGCAATAAACGCTGTCATGTGATCTTGCGTTCGGATGCTGCTGTTTGGGAACACTATCGTGTGAGACGCTTCTGGAGGAAATTAAACCAAATCATTCTGATGACAGACTTTGACTCAGACATTTCAGAACCACCAAACCAACATTTGAGATGCTGCGATGCGATTGGACCACTGGGTAGTCCAGTTATCCAATCACAGCCTCTGCTGAGGCAAAATTGAGCGCACATGTTTTTTATGTGCATTTTTAGAATTTATGGACATCTTTTTTATTTTACAATAACAAATTAATAAAATAGAACAATAAAATAAAATTGCAAAAATAATAAAAAAATAAAATAAAAGTTAAATTAAAGAATAACATAAATACAATTAAAATTAAAATAATATAAATAAAATAATAAAAATTAAATAGAATAAATTAAATAAAAAGTTTAAAATAAAAACAAACAATTTATGTAAAAAAAATTTATGCAACATCCCAAAATTCATATAAAAAGAGGTGGATGGAAACATAGCTATATATTTGCTTTTTCCTGTCAGCTTTTCTTTCTTTTCTTTTTTTTTTAAATAGTAAAAAAAAAGAGTACTGGAGTAAATTACACTTCATACTTACTGTATATATATGTGTGTGTGTATATATATATATATATATATATATATATATATATATACATACAGTAAGTATGAAGTGTAATTTACTCCAGTGATCAAAGCTGAATTTTCAGCATCATTACTCCAGTCTTCAGTGTCACATGATCCTTCAGAAATCATTCTAATATGATGATTTGATGCTCAAGAAACATTTATGATTATTATCAATGTTGAAAACAGTTGTGCTGCTTCAGATTTTTTGGGAAATGTCAAAAGACCAGCATTTATTTGAATCTTTTGTAACATTATAAATAATGTCTTTACTGTCACTTTTGATCAATTTAATGCATCCTTGAGTAAAAGTGTTGTTAAAAAGTGTTTTTAAATCTTACTAATCATCATATCAGAATGATTTCTGAAGGATCATGTGACACTGAAGACTGGAGTAATGATGCTGAAAATTCAGCTTTGATAACAGGAATAAATTACATTTTACTATATATTCACATAGAAAACAGCTGATTTACACTGGAATAATATTTCACAATTTTTACTGTATTTTTGATCAAATAAATGCAGCTTTGGAGAGACGTTCTTCTCTCATGTTTTCAAATATATATATATATATATATATTTCCCTCATGTTTTGATGGTTTAATCAAACTTGTAGGGTCATTAAATCAAATATCCCCTCCGGATATCACTTCTGCTGTACGCTGCACTGGTTCAGACCTTTTGAAGGATCTGACAAACATCAGTGTTTCTCAGCCGTCGGAGACGCAGGAGGTCGACCTCCCATACTGTGATGATACTGGCCTGAGATTCTCCGGCATCTGTGAAGTGTTAGCGCTGAGTAATTCAGTGTGAGGATCAGAAATGACATTATCATGTTCAGCTGCGAATGAAAAGATGGCGTCCCATCGTATCCTCGTATCTGTGTGAAACCGGGCACATGTGAAATCTAATATTCCAGAGTTAAGAGCGACTGGAGGTCTGGAACATGTGCGTCAAACCGCACGATATCTCGCTCGTCTTTAGTTCCCCTCCTAAACAGCCACGGATGAACTACGGGTCATGGCAAAGAAAACTCAGTATACTAACAAACATAAATGGAGCATACGAGAAGTGACGTCGTCAGAATGTCAGCGCCATTCATTCGGCACGCGTGACAGAAGCCAGAGGAAAGTTATGGTAGTAAAACATCCTTCATTGGTCATGAGTCGACTACAAGACTGTCATGGTCCGGTTCTCTCTGAACAAAGAAAACGTCATTTTGTTCTTGGTTTTTAGTCAGTCCTAGTGCCTGTACTTTGACTGTAAATAATCCTGTCTGGTGTCTGTCCCTTGTGAGCATCCTAAACGTGTCCAGTCATGATGACGGTCTTCAGCACATCACCATCGGCCCCTGCGGGTCCCCACACAACCCCATAAATCACACACCTTCCTTCACAACATTTAATGTGGAGATCCCAGGAGTGATGCAGACACAGACCACTCACGATTTCAAATGCAGAATGCAAAAAAAAAAACAAAGTAAAATAAAACAAAACAACATAAAATAAAACAAATTAATAAAATAAAATAAAAAAGTTAAATAAAATAAAAAAAATAATAAAAATAGAACAATAAAATAAAATGTAATAATAAAAAAATTTAAATTAAATAAAAAATAATGAAATGGAATAATAAAATATATATATATTTTTTTAAATGAAACAACAAAAATTAATTCAATAAAAATAAAATAGAAAAATAAAATAAAAAGATAAATTAAATAATTAAATAGAACAATAAAAGCAAATAGAAAATAAAAAATAAATAAAAAGTAAAACAAAAAAAGAGAACAATTTAATAAAAGTTAAATGAAAATAATAAGAAAAACAAATGCAGAATGCCTTTAAAATAAATAAAATATAAAAAAATTAAAAAATTAAATAAATAAAAAATTAATAAAAATAGAATAAAATAAAATTTTATAAAAAAATAAAAAAAATGTATAAAAAATAAAATAAAATAGAAAATTAAATTAAATAATTAAATAATAAAAGTAAAATAGAACAATAAAATAAAATAAAAATTGAAAATAAAAAAATAACAAAATAAAAAAAATAAAATAAAAAATTAAAAAAAATAAAATTTTATAACAAAAACAAAATAACAAAAAAAGAATACAAAATAAAATAATAAAATTGGATAAAAATATAAAAAATAAAAGTTAAATTAAATAATAAAATAATACAATAGGACATCCATTAAAAATATATATAAAATAATAAAAAAAATAAAACAAAATAAAAAAATGAAATAAAAGTAAAAGAAAGAAAGAAGAAAAGAGAAACAATAAAAAAGGTTAAAATAAAATAAAAGCACACAGAGACCAACTATAAACCTAATATCACATCATGACACCACTAGATCTACTAGTACAAAGATGACAATCAATATGATTCACAAAATATTTTTTTTCATGATCATTTTTGTCCTTAGTATTTATATTATGAAGTGCTTTATATGCTATATAGCATCACATAATGCCCAACAAAGTCAAGTAAAATCATAAAATGTTAAGTTCCGCTGGGATGAGGCTTACAGTATAGTATCCATCTATCAGCCCCTTGTTTGGCTTAATGATTAGTTAATCAGACATAGATGCTCTAATATGTCATGACTGCTCACAATCGATTTCAATCATCAGTCATGATCTGTATAGACCAGCAGAGTCTTCAGAACTTCTGCTTTTCTATTTCATGGAAGAAAAGAGTTTGAACTGACATGAGGGAGAGTAAATGATGACAGAACTTACATATTTCGGGTGAACTATTGCCTTTAAGTGGATTTTGCTTCATTTGCATGACACGTCTCTCCTCCTCACAGTGACGCCTGAACAACAGCGAACGAGCCGTCGTGTTATTTGCCATTTAATTGCTTGTGCACCGCAGAGCATAAAGAGAGCTGGAGAACACGATCATCCGTCAGTCATTCCTGTGGCAAACAACCTTGAGTTTATAAAACTCTCGGCTTGTGTTGTACTTTGAGGAAATATTTCAGATTATGTACTAGATCAGCTTTAGATCGTAAGCATCTTTTGTAATGCAGATATTATCAAACTGATTTGTGCCAATCGATCAAAAAGAATGAATGTTTTAGAGACACAAACCGCACAAAAGAGAGCACAAAAACATCCGTGAATTCATCAGGGTCGGAATGGTCAGCCATTCGTAAGGCAAAAATACTAGAAAAGGCAGTATCATCACAACTATGTTCCTTTTTAGAAAGAAATAGTATCTGTGAGGATTTCCAGTCAGGATTTAGACCGTACCATAGTACTGAGACTGCTCTCATTAGAGTTACTAATGATTTGCTCTTATCATCAGATCGTGGTTGTATCTCTCTATTAGTGTTACTGGATCTTAGTGCTGCATTTAACACTATTGATCACAATATTCTTTTAAATAGACTCGAAAACATGTTGGCATTAGTGGAATTGCATTGTCATGGTTCAAATCATACTTATCTGACCGTTATCAGTTTGTAGTAGTAAATGAAGAGAGGTCATATCAATCACAAGTTCAGTATGGAATATATCAGCTATGCATTCTGTTAATTTAGCGAATTGGTGATTTTCGTCAGGGCGTGAAGAAATATAGAGCTGAATATCATCAGCGTAACAATGAAAACTAACGCCATGCTTCCTAATGATATCTCCCAAGGGTAGCATGTACAGAGTGAAAAGCAACGGTCCTAGTACTGAGCCTTGCGGTACTCCATATTGAACTTGTGATCGATATGACCTCTCTTCATTTACTGCTACAAATTGATGACGGTCAGATAAGTATGATTTGAACCATGCCAATGCAATTCCACTAATGCCAACATTTTTATTCCATGACGGAAACAATAAAAACAGAATTCCAAGTTGTAAACTAAGAATTCCAAGAAAAAAGGCAAAATTGCAAGATTTATAACTTGCGATTTTGAGATATAAACTTGCAATTGCGAGAAAAATGTAGGAGTTGTGAGATTTGCTTATTTGTTTTATTCTGTGGCTGAAACAAGCTTCTGTAACTAAATTTAATATATTGAACATTGGTGTTTTATTGCTTTTCCAGTGTTTTAAAAAGCAAGGTTTTGCATTCTTCCATCTTAAAAATATATCTAAACTACGACATACAGTACAGTCCAAAAGTTTGGAACCACTAAGATTTTTAATGTTTTAAAAAAAGTTTCGTCTGCTCACCAAGGCTACATTTATTTAATTAAAAATACAGTAAAAACAGTAATATTGTGAAATATTATTACAATTTAAAATAACTGTTTTCTATTTGAATATATTTCACAAAGTAATTTATTCCTGTGATCAAAGCTGAATTTTCAGCATCATTACTCCAGTCTTCAGTGTCACACATCCTTCAGAAATCATTCTAATATGCTGATCTGCTGCTCAAGAAACATTTAATGTGTACAATTGTACAAAATATTTGTGTACAATATTTTTTTTCAGGATTATTTGATGAATAGAAAGTTCAAAAGAACAGTGTTTATCTGAAATCTAATCTTTTGTAACATTATAAATGTCTTACTGCCACTTTTGATTGATTTAATGCATCCTTGCTGAATAAAAGTATTCATTTCTTTAATTTCTTTTCAAAAAAATAAAAGTAAAAATTCTTACTGACCCCAAACTTTTGACGGTAGTGTATAATGCTACAGAAGCTTTGTATTTCAGATAAATGCTGTTCTTCTGAACTTTCTATTCATCAAGGAATCCTGAAAAAAAAAGTACACAACTGTTTTCAACATTGAAAATAATCATAAATGTTTATTGAGCAGCAGATCAGCATATTAGAATGATTTCTGAAGGATCATGTGACACTGAAGACTGGAGTATGATGCTGAAATTCAGCTTTGATCACAGGAATAAATTACTTTGTGATATATTCAAATAGAAAACAGTTATTTTAAATTGTAATAATATTTCACAATATTACTGTTTTTACTGTATTTTTAATTAATAAATGTAGCCTTGGTGAGCAGACGAAACTTCTTTTAAAAACATTAAAAATCTTAGTGGTTCCAAACTTTTGGACTGTACTGTATGCTCTCAACGAAGAATGCAGAACAGTTAGTTCATGCGTTCATGACCTCAAGGCTAGATTACTGTAACGCTCTACTGGGTGGTTGCCCGGCTCGCTTAATAAACAAACTCCAGCTGGTCCAAAATGCAGCAGCTAGAGTTCTTACTAGAACTGGGAAGTATGACCATATTAGCCCGGTTCTGTCAATACTAACTACGACATATGACAATGACAAATGCAGAAAAGGCTAGATTACTGGGTAGTTGCCCTGCACGCCTAATAAACAAACTCCAGCTCTTCCCGGTTCTGTCAACACTGCAAACGCATCTCTTTAACCTGGCATACACATAACACATTATCAATTTATATTTTCACATCCATTAAAGGATTTTTAGGCTGCAAAAAATTAGATCAGCCGAAACTCTTCCTATAACACCAGATGAACTCGTTACATCATAAGAAGAATGGCATCTACGCTAACATTAGTCTCTCTGTTTATCCCGAAGATATCGTAGTCATTATTTTCCCTGTTTATCCCTGCTTCGGAACAATCTGTATTGTATAAAGCGCTATCAAAATAAAGGTGCCTAGACTACAATATTTACAACTATATAATCAGTTACACGGTTACATGACAAAGACGAACATTCACTCAAACCAAAGTAAAGAACTGGTTTTAAATTCACCACATGTTCACTTCACTCAGATACTGATATAAAAAGACGCCATCCATTTTCTCATATATATATTTAGACATATATGATGGGCATAATAACAGGAACGAGCCCTTTACATCCCAACACATGTGAACTGTCTGATCTTGTACATTAAAACACATGCCGCTCCTTCAACAATAAACAGTCTTTTATTTCTTCGTCTTTCACACTGAACATCACATGTACGGTTGTTTTCTCTTACAGTACACCGGCTTTGACAAATGCTGTCAATTATCGTATCCACATGTCCAAACATTCAATAGGCCTTAAGCCACGTGTTCATCTGGTAATCATTAAACTATGACTGGCATTTTTATATTAGACCAGTTGGAATTTGGAGACGTGTAAGCGCGATTCCTCTTGGCCTGAATATGATGGAGCGAATCGAATGGGAATGTTGCGTCATTTCTGAACTGAGCCTTCAACCGTTTCACTAAAACCATTCGGAGGGGAAGTATTAGTTCATAAACGACTGGAAATAATCCGACCTGCAATTAAAACATCTCAAAGATCATTCACAACCCTACATTCTGATTGGATGAATCACATTAAAATCACATCGATGCAAAATCCAAAAAATACACACGGCACCTGTGATCAGAGTTACAAGATGAACTCGTGACCTCAAACTCAGTGGCAAAACTTGGATCCACGTACTTCAGATGGTTCTAGATTCTCAGATCTTGATGCAAAATACTTAATCACTACATTAATTTTACCTCTATATTATCATGCAAAATGACCCAGAACAACGAATGTTCACATGCAAACAATAGCTATAGATGACATATCCAAATCAGAGTTTTTTCTTAAGTTTAACGTCTCTCTAATATATAAGCTAATATTTTAGCTAATATATATTAGTTAAAAAACCTAAACTAAAGGAAAATATGAAATGTTGCTTTGGCAATAAACAAACACATTGAAGAACTAAAATTATCACTTGTAACTATTATAACTAAAAATGAAATAAAAATAAATTAAACCTAAATGGCAATATTTTAATTTAATAAAATGACAAAAGCGCAACGAAATGACTAAAAACTAAACTACAATGAACATGAAAACTACAAATATAAAAATAAAAGCTAAATCAAAACATTAATAAAACTAAAAACTGCTGCAAAAGTCATTTTGCTGTGATTTTTCCATATTTAAAAAGGATTTACCTGCCGTATATTCACTGTAACATGGCTTATTTCTTCATTCAAGACTTCACATGCTGAAACATTCAGAGATTTCAAAGACGCACAGGTCAGACGTTTTCTTGGAGAGCATTTCTGCAGCTTGTCTTGTTTAAGCAGCTCTCTGTCTAATTCAAAGTACGGAGGAAAAAAAGCCTCCGTGACAGAGTTGATTACATCTGAGCAGAACTCGACCCCCGCAACCGGCTCCTTGTACCAGAAGCAGGACTCGGAGGTAGGACGACCTTTGACCTGCGCCCAAGACCATCCAGATCCGTGATTACAGAGCATCTGTGCAACTCGATACGCACCTATTCTTCTGGAGTATAACACAGCACGGCCTCACAATTATACAATAGCAGTGTTTCCATCCGCCTATTTTTATGCACATTTTGAAAAACAAAAGTATTTATTTCCTCTTAAAAGCAGAGTTTAGGGCAGATGGCCTCTAACAAGCGTGAAAAGTTTACATATCTGCAGTATCTTCAAATACGAGCGGATGTTTTCCCTCGGCAGAAGAGATTCGGATAATGGCGTCTCAGGAGACGCTCTTCAAACACAAGCAGGGATTTCAATGGAGGCCTTCTTGACCTCTGACCTTCGCCCTGGAGGGTTCAAAAGGCTGCATCAAATGTAAGCTGTTTTGATTTGCCACAAATGACCCGAAAGACCCAAAGTCCCCATACAAGAGCCTTTCTAGGAATTTCCAATGCGACAGAGTAAGAAAAACACGTCATGCAAAAAGAAAGAAAAAGGTGCTAATTAAAGCAATGAGCCACTGGAGGCTGAGATTCAGTCATTTAAGCTCATGTTACGGGCGCAAAACCTTGCTTTTTAAAACACTGGCAAAAGCAATAAAACACCAATGCCTTTTTTCTTGGAATTCTTAGTTTACTTGGAATTCTGTTTTTATTGTTTCCATCATGGAATAAAAACATAAAAAAGATAATTGCAATTTTTTTAATCTCAAAATCTGACTTTTTTTCTTGCAATTGTGAGTTTGTCAAAATGATATTATAATCTTGCAATTTTGCTTGCAATTCTTAGTTCACAACTCAAAATTCTGTTTTATTGTTTCCACAACAGAATAAAAAATTATATATATAAAAAAAAAAAATTTTTTTTGATCTCACAATTCTGACTTTTTTTCTTGCAATTGCAAGTTTATATCTTAAAATTGCAAGTTATAAATCTCTCAATTTTTCCTTTTTTCTTGGAATTCTTATTTTACAACTAATTTTGTTTTATTGTTTCCACCACAGAATAAAAACATAAAAAAGATAATAGCATTTTTTTTTTTTTAATCTCGCAATTCTGACTTTCTTTCTTGCAATTGTGATTTTATATCTCAAAATCGCAAGTTATAGATCTCTCAATTTTGCCTTTTTTCTTGGAACTCTAACTTTACAACTCGCAATTCTGTTTTTATCATTTCTGCCATAGAATAAAAATGTAAAAAAGATAATTGCTTTTTTTAAATCTCACAATTCTGACTTTTTTCCCCTCGCAATTATGAGTTTATATCTCAAAATCGCAAGTTATAAATCTCTCAATTTTGCTTTTTTCCATGTAATTCTTAATTTACAACTCTAAATTATGTTTCTGTCACTGAATAAAAATTGCATTTTTTTAATCTCACAATTCTGACTTTTTTTTATTCTGTGGCAGAAATAAGTTTCCATATTTAGTAAATTAATAATCTTCAGTCACTGAAGACAGATATCTGACAGCTCCAGGTCACTGCCATCACAGAACATGACAAAATACACATCAGATAACAGATTATATCTGAAGTATCTGTCGTTTTTCCTGGTTAATCTCTGAGTGACTCTTACTGTCAGCGAGTCTGATTTGTTTCACAAACGCCTTCACGCTTTGACTAACAGCTCAGTGGAGTCTGTCTCCGGGTTTCGTGTTGCCAGGAAGGTATTTTTCATTGAGTAAATAATTATGGATCATTCCCTACTACTTCATAACTTGATGGGGACACATCGCCGTGATTTATGTGCAGCGTTTGCCGTGGATGAATATCTGCTCTACAGCTGCAGCGATGACATTATGAGTGATGCTGTTAAAGTCATTAGGAGTATTTCATCATGTACTCAGCGAGCGTCCATCTTTCATAGTTTTCAAACGATACTTGAGAGAATAACGCCTTTCTGGATGGCCTTAAACACACAGCAGTGAGAGAAACGTTGTCATTAGTTAGTGTGTGTGGCTTTATACTCAAACACCTGCAAACCCAAAGCAGTCTGAGATGAATGCACAACAGATCACCTTCAGAATAAACTGTAATGGAAAAAGTGGAATAATTATCAGGATAATGTTGGGATGATAATTCTGTCCTCTTTGAGACAACCCTATAGAGTCAGTCGCTGATATTGTCAAGGCAAGACAATACAGGCAAAAACAGTGTAGTTCCCTTTCATGGGAACTATCGACGGGATGGGAACCCTCTGCGCATTGCGTCGTGAAGCACTTCTGTATCCAACCAATGATGAGACGAGATGTCAGAGGCGGGTGACGTCACGGACCAGGAAGCTATAAAGCACAACCCAGAACAAAGAACGCTAGCTTCTGTTGTCTTCAGTAAGCGCTATCTGTATCTTGTGTGTCTTATTTGGTGTTGTTCGTCTACCACGTTGCTGATATCTTCGTCTGAGGACAAGATTCAGTTAAAGCACATCACTATATACATATATATATATATATATATATATATATTTCAGTGTAGAAAACAACAATGGCGGAGAAACAAAAAGACACAGCTCAGGATAAGCAGATTTTCAGAAAGTGTGTGCATCCCTGCACTAGATTCATCTCGGGTGGGGACACACACGAGATGTGCGTTATCTGCTTGGGAGCCGAACACGCACAGGCAGCTCTCGAGGGAGCTGTGAACGGCTCACGCTGAGAGTCCTGAGATCACAGCGGGCACTCTTCGAGGAGAGTGCTGCGTCCCGTGTTCCCCGCGGGTCCGGTCCTGCTGCTGCTGAGGCACAGCGAAGGCTGCACTCGTGGGGTTCACAGATGGATCTGGTGGAGGGGGTTGAGACGGGGCTCTGCCTCATCTCTTCCCTTACCTGCCAGACCCAGTGTCTCGTCTCTGGCGGTGGAAGCACGATCTGCGGTTTCTTCCACCCGGAGAGAGGCACCGGCGCTTAATGTATCTTCCTCCGAGGAGGTTGATGTAGTAAGCGTCGACCCTGGTGATGAGGAACCACCATCCTCATCACCAGCATATGAGGAGCAGCTGGAGGTAGTGACGCGGGCGGTCGATAAGCTCAAGATCGACTGGCCCGCGGAGAAAGCGACACAAGACCGAAAAGCAAACTCGATGAGCGCTTTCTCCCAGCTAGGTCACTACCACAGCGTCGGGGTCTGCCGTTTTTTCACGATCTCCACACCGAGGTGTGGAGATCGTGGAATCGTCCAGTTCAATATCGTGTTTTCAGCCCCCAAACATCCACATATAGTAATATTACAGGGCTGAAACACCACGGCTATGGGGCGATGCCTCAGGTAGAAGAGACACTTGCGAGCTATCTCTCGCCTGAGTCAGCATCGTCCCTCAAGACCCCGACACTGAGCCCCTAAGAACAACATCGGGCTTGGTGGGCAAGGCTTATTCGGCGGCAGGTCAGGCGGCGGCTTGTTTACACACCATGTCAATATTACAAGCCTACCAAGCTGACCTGCTGGGGGAGATCGATGAGAGCGGGGAAGCGACATTTGAAACGGTGCAGGAAATCCGTAAAGCCACAGATCTTGCTCTCCGGGCCACCAAGGAGACGGCCAAGTCAATCAGCCGCTCTATGGCAGCCCTGGTGGCCACGGAGAGGCATCTGTGGCTGAATCTATCTGATATCAAGGATAAAGATAAAAATGTCCTCCTGGATGCGCCGCTGTCTCCTGCGGGCCTGTTCAGCGATGCTATGTCATCAGTCGTCGACAGGTTCCAGGAGACATGTAAACAGTCAGCGGCCTTCCAGAGATTCCTTCCCCGCCGCATTAATCCCCCCGAGACTGCTGGGCGGGAGCAGTCTCGGCCCGGTAGCCAGCTCCTCTGCTCGTAAAGAGCAACAAAAAGCCAGCGTGGCCACCCGTGCTCCCCTGCAGAGAGCTTGGGGACCGGGGCGGTCAACGCAGGCGAGGCCTTCCAGAGGTAGAATGGATCTGAGGACCGTTATTATCGCTCGGAAGGCCTCAAAGAAATCCTGACGCCAGTCGTCCAGGGTTTCAGAGGGCAGTCCCCTCCGGAGAGGTCCTGATATTGAAACACCAAGTGTCAGTGCCTCTTCGGTGCCCTCAAGGGGCCGTTCTGCCAACCCTGCCACCCAGTGTGCGACAGGGCGCAGCGGTTCCCACCGATCCTCCGAGGAGGGTCGGTCACTTGATTCGTTTGTCTACCGGTGCGCCGGTCCAGACCAACGAGCCAAGTGCTCAAAAAACACCAGAGGCCAGTCTCGAGAGACTGGTTCCCTTAGTAGAATTTATGGAAGAATGGAAACTTCTCCCGAATATTTCGAAATGGGTGCTGCTTATTATAGAACAGGGTTACAGAATACAGTTCGGTTCTCAACCGCCCAGGTTCAATGGGGTTCTTCCCACAGTGGTAACCCCAGAGCAGTCTCTGGTTATGGAACAAGAAGTTATGACACTTTTGCAAAAAGGAGCTATAGAAAGGGTTCCTCCTCCCAACAAGCTGTCAGGGTTTTACAGCCGTTACTTTATCGTTCCAAAGAAGGATGGAGGGTTGCGTCCCATAATCGATTTACGAGTGCTAAATCGTTCTGTACAAAAACTAAAGTTCAAAATGCTTACACTCAGACAGATTGTCCCACAGATCAGGTCCGAGGACTGGTTTGTGGCGATAGATCTGAAGGACGCATACTTCCACGTTTCAGGGGCGAAGCTTACCAATACAGGGTTCTTCCATTTGGCCTATCCCTATCACCCCGCACTTTCATGAAGTGCGTGGATGCAGCTCTGGCTCCACTGAGACTCCAGGGCATCCGCGTACTGAATTACATCGACGATTGGTTGATATTAGCTCAAACGGAGCAGTTGGCAGCTCAGCATCGAGATGTTGTTCTGTCACACATGAAAAAGCTTGGGCTGAGGCTCAACGCAAAGAAAAGTGCATTGGTTCCGAGTCAAGAGCTCCCTCCACGAGGAAGTTATATCTATATAAATGGAAGTTGTTCGTTGCTTGGTGTAATCAACACGGAACGGACCCTGTCTACGCACCTATAAATTTGGTGCTTCAGTTCCTCCAAGAAAAATTCTCGGAAGGGTTAACTCACTCAACACTAAAGGTTTATGTTGCAGCTATTTCTGCATTTCATGCTCCCTTTAGGGGGTTCCTCGATGGGTCGAGACCCCTTAGTAATACGCTTCCTCCGTGGTACTCTAAGACTGAGACCTGTGGTACGTACTAGGACTCCAGCCTGGGATTTGGCTGTAGTGTTAGAAGGGTTAGCTGAGGCACCTTTCGAACCACTAGAACAAGTTTCTGCGAAGTTCCTTACACTCAAGACCATATTTTTATTGGCAATCTCGTCTCTTAAAAGAATTGGAGACCTGCAGGCGTTCATGTTTCGCCATCATGTTTGGAATTTGCACCAGGAATGGTGAAGGCATTCCTACACACTAGACCGGGCTATGTGCCCAAGGTCCCCACTAATGTTCCGGGTCCTATTGTACTTCAGGCCTTTTGTCCTCCTCCATTTAGGAGTGCGGATCAGGAAAAACTTAATCTGCTTTGCCCTGTCCGGGCCCTAGATGCTTATGTTCACAGAGCTGCCCTGTGGCGTAAGACAGACCAATTGTTTGTATGTTATGGGTCCCCTAAGAAAGGGGGCCCAGCATCTAAGCAGAGGATGAGCAAGTGGGTGGTCGAAGCCATCTCTCTTGTGTACAAAGCAGTCGGACAACCATGTCCTTTGGTGGTCCGGACTCATTCTACAAGGGGTATGGCGGCCTCTAAGGCCCTGGTGTCAGGAGTTCCCATGTCGGATATTTGTGATGCAGCTGGATGGTCATCCCAGCACACTTTTATTAGATTTTACAATCTAGATATTAACTCCACTCCAGGTTCAGCAGTACTGTCAACAAGATAACAGACATGTATTTGGCTGTACGGCCTAGTTGGGATAGCGTTCCCATCACGTCGTTTCGACGTAGCGTCGATAGTTCCCATGAAAGGGAACGTCTCGGGTTACTTGTGTAACCCTGGTTCCCTGAATAAGGGAACGAGACGCTACATCACGTTGCCGTACCCCCGGCATACCTATGAGCGCTTACTTCAGACATATTCCAGAAGCTAGCGTTCTTTGTTCTGGGTGTGCTTTATAGCTTCCTGGTCCGTGACGTCACCCGCCTCTGACGTCCCGTCTCATCATTGGTTGGATACAGAAGTGCTTCATGACGCAATGCGCAGAGGGTTCCCATCACGTCGTTTCGACGTAGCGTCTCGTTCCCTTATTCAGGGAACCAGGATTACACAAGTAACCCGAGACGTTTTTTTCATGGACTATTCAATTTTGACAATTTGGGCTATTTTGCTTTCATAACATCTTTCAGACTAGTTGGAAAAAAAAATCCAAAACACACGTTTAAGTGTTTATTTTATGGCACTTTATCTATTTGCATATCTGTAGATTTAAATTTCAATCCATATCTTTGAAGAGTTTGAAGCATTTTGAACATGGCTGTATCCAATATTAAGATTTTGCTTCTGGAAATGAGTGCATATTGAATAAAACAATTCCTTATTTGCATAGTTAACCTCTGGTATTGTTCATTTAACCCTGTGATTGTTAATTTAACCCTTTGGTATTGTTCATTTAACTCTCTGGTATTGTTCATTTAACCCTGTATTGTTCATTTAAATCTCTGGTATTGATTGTTCATTTAACGCTCTGGTATTGTTAATTTAACCCTTTGGTACTGTTCATTTAACGCTATTGTTCATTTAATGCTCTGGTATTGTTCATTTAACCCTTTGTACTGTTCATTTAATGCTATTGATGCTCTGGTATTTCTTTAACCCTTTGGTATTGTTCATTTTAACCCTTTGGTACTGTTCATTTAATGCTATTGTTCAATGCTCTGGTATCATTTAACCCTTTGGTATGTTCATTTAACCCTTGGTATTGTTCATTTAACGCTATTTTCATTTAACCCTCTGGTATTGTTTCATTTAACCCTTTGGTTTGTTCTTAACCCTTTGGTATGTTCATTTAACCCATTTTGGTATTGTTCATTTAATGCTCTGGTATTGATCATTTAAATTGTTCATTACCTCTGGTATTGTTAATTTAACTCTCTGGTATTGTTCATTTAACCCTCTGGTATTGTTCATTTAACCCTTTGGTACTGTTCATTTAACGCTATTGTTCATTTAATGCTCTGGTATTGTTCATTTAACGCTCTAGTATTTTTCATTGAACGCTCTGGTATTGTTAATTTAACCCTCTGGTATTGTCCATTTAACGCTCTGGTATTGTTAATTTAACCTTTGGTACTGTTCATTTAACGCTATTGTTCATTTATGCTCTGGTATTGTTCATTTAACCCTCTGGTATTGTTCATTTAACCCTTTGGTATTGTTCATTTAACGCTATTGTTCATTTAACCCTCTGGTATTGTTAATTTAACCCTCTGGTATTGTTCATTTAACTCTCTGGTATTGTTCATTTAATCTGGTATTGTTCATTTAACTCTCTGGTATTGTTCATTTAATGCGCTGGTATTGTTCATTTAACCCTCTGGTATTGTTCATTTAACCCTCTGGTAATTGTTCCTTTAATCTGGTATTGTTCATTTAACCCTCTGGTATTGTTCATTTAACCCTCTGGTATTGTTCATTTAACCCTCTGGATTGTTCATTTAACCCTCTGGAATTGTTCATTTAATGCTCTGGTATTGTTCATTTAACCCTCTGGTATTGTTCATTTAACCCTCTGGTATTTAACCCTTGTATTGTTCTTTACCCTCTGGATTGTTCATTTAACCCTCTGGTATTGTTCATTTAACCCTCTGGAATTGTTCATTTAACCCTGGTATTGTTTAATGTTCATTTAACCCTCTGGTATTGTTCATTTACCCTCTTGTTCATTTAACCCTCTGTATTGTTCATTTAACCCTGTGGTATTGTTTTAAATCTCTGGTCTTTACTATTGTTCATTTAATGCTCTGGTATTGTTCATTTAACCCTTTGGTATTGTTCATTTAATGTTATTTAACCCTCTGGTATTGTTCATTTAAACCCATTCTGGTATTGTTCATTTAACCTATTGTTCATTTAATTGTCATTTAAATTGGTATTGTTCATTAACCCTATTGTCATTTAATTGTTCATTTAACCCTCTGGTATTGTTCATTTAACTCTCTGGTATTGTTCATTTAACCTCTGGTATTGTTCTTTGGTATGTTCATTTAACTCTCTGGTATTGTTCATTGTTGGTATTGGTTCATTTAACCCTCTTGGTATTGTTCATTTAACCTCTGGTATGTTCATTAACCCTGTATTGTTCATTTAACCTCTGGTATTGTTCATTTAACCCAGTGGTATTGTTCATTTAACTCTCTGGTATTGTTCATTTAACTCTCTGGTATTGTTCATTTAACCTCTGGTATTGTTCATTTAACCCTTTGGTATTGTTCATTTAACGCTATTGTTCATTTAACCCTCTTTAACCCTCTGGTATTGTTCATTTAACCCATTTACCCTTTGGTATTGTTCATTTACTATTGTTCATTTAACCCTTGTATTGTCATTTAACCCTCTGGTATTGTTCATTTAACGCTATTGTTAAGTATTGTTCATTTAACCCTCTGGTATTGTTCATTTAATGCTATTGTTCATTTAACCCAGTGGTATTGTTCATTTAACTCTCTGGTATTGTCATTTTAACTCTCTGGTATTGTTCATTTAACCCAGTGGTATTGTTCATTTAACTCTCTGGTATTGTTCATTTAACCCTCTGGTATTGTTCATTTAACCCTCTGGTATTGTTCATTTAACCCTTTGGATTGTTCTTTTAAGCTGGTATGTTCATTTACCCTTTGGTATTGTTCATTTAACGCTATTGTTCATTTAACCCTCTGGTATTGTTCATTTAACCCTCTGGTATTGTTCATTAACCTCTGGATTGTTCATTTAACCTGGAATTGTTATTTAACCCTCTGGTATTGTTCTTTAATTTTATTGTTCATTTAACCCTCTGGTATTGTTCATTTAACCCTCTGGTATTGTTCATTTAACCCTCTGGTATTGTTCATTTAACCCTCTGGTATTGTTCATTTAACCCTCTGGTATTGTTCATTTAACTCATTTCTGGTATTGTTTTAACCCTTTGGTCTGTTCATTTAACGTATTGTTCATTTCATGGTATTGTTCATTAAAATTGTTCATTTACCCTCTGGTATTGTTCATTTAACCCTCTGGTATTGTTCATTTAACCCTCTGGTATTGTTCTTTAAATTGGTCATTTTAACCCTCTGGTATTGTTCCCTCTGGTATTGTTCCGTATTGTTCATTTAATTGTTCATTTAACTCTCTGGATTGTCTTAACCCTCATTAACTGGTTCTGGTTCATTTAACCCTATTGTTCATTTAACCTCTGGGGGTATTGTTCATTTAACCCTCTGGTATTGTTCATTTAATATTGTTCATTTAACCCATGGTATTGCTGGTATTGTTTCGTTCATTTACCCTCTGGTATTGTTCATTTAACCTCTGGTATTGTTCATTTTACCCTCTATTGTTCATTTAACCCTGGTATTTTCATTTAACGTCTGGATTGTTCATTTAATTGTTCATTTAACTATTGTCATTTAACCCTTGTATTGTTCATTTAACTCTATTGTTCATTTAACCTCTGGTATTGTTCATTTAACTCTCTGGTATTGTTCATTTAACCCTCTGGTATTGTTCATTTAAATTGTTTAATAACCCTCTCATTTAATTGGCTATTGTTCATTTAACCCTGGTATTGTTCATTTAACTTGGTGGTATTGTTCATTTAACCCTTTGGTATTGTCATTTAACCCTCTGGTATTGTTCATTTAAATTGTTGGTTCATTTAACCCTGGTATTGTTCATTTAACCCTCCCATTTAACCCAGTGGTATTGTCATTTCAGGTATTGTGGTATTGTTTGGTATTGTAAGTGGTATTGTTCATTTAACTCTCTGGTATTGTTGATTTAACCCAGTGGTATTGTTAATTTAACTCTCTGGTACAAAACTCTAAGTCATAGAGTTTTGTACCATTCCGGTAAAGTAGAAATTTTTAAAAATTCTAAACTTTTTTTTTTTATCTAAAATGACCGAACAATACCAGAGGGTTAAACATTTCAGAAAGCTTGTACTACAAATGTTTGCCATTGTTAATATAATCAATCAACTGGGAAAGTATAGTAATTCCTGCAGTATTAGTTAATTTTTTACCCTATTCACCTTGCCATAATTGGTGTTGTGTTGTCTACCCACACATGGGTGCTGGAGCTGTAGGTTTCTTGCGTGGCACATGTGTTCTCTGTTCTTCATTACATGTAGACAAAACATCCCAGCGGCTTGGCAGAATCAGTCTTTCATGTGCGCAGAGTCTATCCAGAAACACCCCAAAGCCAGAGCACACAGTCACAAGGTCTCCTGCCAGCCTGGGATATCTAATAAGTGGCAAAAGGGACAAAATGGGAATTGATAGGATTTAGAAATACACTCCTGAAAATAAAGGTTCAAAAAGGTGGTGTTCGCAGTGATGCCATAGAAGAACCATTGCTGGTTCCCCAAAGAATCTTCAGTGATCAGTTCTTAAAAGAACTATTTTTTTTTATTTGAGGAATATTATAATAATCAAATAACCTTTAGTGGTTCCATTGATGTTAAAGATTCTTCATGGAACCATCAATGAAGAACCTTTATTTGCAAGAGTGTAGAAATGCCAACGAGTCGTCATTTACTGCTCAGTTTTGAAGAAGTGCCAATACAGAAATGAAAATGGTAAAATTTTGGTTAATTTAGGTGGTTTCAAATTTTTAAAAATGGGACACTGTGGAATGCAGAAGAATTGGAATGATGGAACGAAAATGCAAATGAGACAAAAAATTAGAAACCCCAAAAATTTACAGAAATTAAATAAAATAGAACAATAAGTGAAACAAAACCACTGTCAAAATTCCAAATTCCAAATTTTGATTACATCATTCGGTGCTTCATGGGAGGGGGCGGAGCTGAAGAGGTGCGTTTTGCTTTTGAATCTCTGATTGGTGGAATATTCTTACAGCATCATGGGTAATGTAGTTTTTCACCACAAACTCCGCTGTTAAACATGATTATTTTAAAACTTAATAATTTTAAATAATGCAGACTGATGGCTTCAACAGAAGCAAATACTAACGTTTAACAACCTCGTAGCTCACAGTAGGGCTGTCTTTAAAGGTTTATAAGTTATCGTTAAAAAAACAATTTCTCTGTGGAGTTTTTACTTGCGGAAATTGACTGTTGCAAATGTATATATTGCTTGTTGTTAGTTAATGCATTAACCAATGTTAGCTAATGGAACCTTATTGTAAAATGTTACCAAATAATGCAAAGCAAAACAAAATGTAATACCCTTCATGTAAGAAAGACTTAACCAGCACAGCAAAGAATGTAAATCACATGCGTCCAGATGAAAAGCCTGCAGTGAAGGTCGCGTGAGAGCGCCAGTGAACAGAAATGAGCAGCTGAGATCTGTGTTAATCTCCAGAACGACTTCAGAGGAGAAGACGAGACACGTGAGATGTTGTCAGTCCTGCTGAACCACGACAAAGACACGCAAGATCAAAACAGGAGGAATCTGAACCGCTCACATCATGCAATGAGTAATGAGGATCAAAATATCTTTGCATGAAAATCATTGATTATACACAAAAAGGAAAGACTCATTATCAGATTTTCTCTCTGCATCTTTTTAGAGGATTTAGAAGTAGGATCCACAACACACTGTTGATTGTCAATGCCCTTTGTTAGTTTTAAGAAGGTTTGAAGGCATCAGACGAGCAGCATGGCATTTGCTGGAAAGCAGGGCTGAATGGAAGGTTCTGGTTTTGACCCTGAGAGAAAGAAACCAGAGCTGAACACAAGTGGATTAACTCACATGGACAGTCAGGAACTAATGGATTGTGACATAATAGACCTGTACATAAACACAGAGAAAGAACATCACTGATGGATGAACAGTGCGAGGAGAGTTCACTGGATAATGGACTGAAATAACTGGACGCAGAAAGAGCTGCCAACAGTTTCAAAAAGGAAAAACACACAGCAGACACTGGCGTTCAGCAGGACTCTCACAGTACTGACAGTTCTTGAATCTTGCTGAAGAAATCAATCAAACCTGAATGATAATGTCCGATTTAAAGCCTCAGAGTTTTGAAGGAAAGTCTTGGTTTGACAGAAAGACGTGAACATTCACGTTTGCGTTTCTGGTCTCTCAGTAGTTTACACTGACTGAGTGGCGGGAAGCAGTCAGTGCGTCACGTGCTGATTCGTGCCCGCCACGGAATCGACCCTTCGCAGGGAGTTTGATTGACAGGTGATCTAACCAATCATAACGCCAAATCAGCCATTTTGTCCGACAAAGCAGTCAATAGAGTTATGCCGTGTTTCGGGCAACTCGTAACCCGTGTTTTTCCAACCTTCTACCCGTGACTTCCCACCCGCGAACTCGTACTAGATCGCTGTTCTCCCAGTTCCACGCTCTGACGTCACATAGCCCGCGAAACAACAATGGCAGCCCCTACGGATTCGGTGTTTATGCATGTGGTACACAGTGAGAAATAGACTTTAGGACAATGTAACAGTGCAATCAAATTTTTAATAATATAATTATGATAAATAATACACACACAATTATGTATTACAATGTATTTGTTTGTTTACATCTAGCTACCACAATTCCTTGCGCTCTGGCAGTTTGGCATGACTTGCCTGGAATGCTACAAAGTCGGGAGTCGTGGTTTGAAGTCGTGACTTACGGGCTCAAAAACCTGCCTGGAACGCAGCATTTGTAGATTAACGTTGATGGAGTTGAACTTGAAAAATTGTGTGTACTGACAACAACATACCTTCTGATGTTCATGATCGGTTCACGAGCCGCTTGAACTGAGACACTACAGCGATGTGTCAGGACACATTAAAGAGCCACAAATCGGTATTTAATGTTTAGATTTCTTTAAAAAATTACAAAATTTGAGACTTTGTTTCATATCAAAAATTAACCTGCACTGTCTTGTCTGTCGACGCGTTGTCAGCTCTTTACTCCACGATGCATTTTTCACTGTGAAAACGTGTGGCCGCATCATAACAGACGTAGCAACAGTAACTAAATGGGGCGGGTCTTTGCGAACGGTCAATTGTTTCTCTCTTTTATTCCACGTTTAGATGTTAAAGGTAGGGTGGGCAATTTCCGACAGGCTAATAATAGAAAGCTAGCTTTGAAAGCATTAAGCATGGTTTTTACTTGTCGCGTCTGCGCAAGCGCAAAGGTGGCAAGGGTGGTCGTGCGCATTGACTGCAATGTGCACGGTATTTTTGTGTAACTTTGTAACTTTCAAAAAGTTACAAAGTAATTCCAAAAAGAATCGATTCCGAGGCATGGGAATCAAGAGTCGATTCCAAAAAGAATCGATTCCGAGGCATGGGAATCAAGAGTCGATTCCAAAAAGAATCGATTCCGAGGCATGGGAATCAAGACCAGCATAACCAGCTCAAACCAGCATACCAGCTTCAAAACCTACCTTACCAGCATTTGCTGGTTTTTTCAGCAGGCTTCCAAAGATGCATGACGATTCTGGTCGAGCAGGTACGTCTGTTACATGCACCCAGTTTGCTTGTCCAAATGAATTGCTTACACAGCAAAATCCCCAGAGTTAAATCAACTCTGCTCAGATTACATATGGTCCCTCTCTATATAGTGTTAAAGTAACACTGAAGCAGAGTTAAAGTTAATGAGATAATTAAGTTATGATTGTGCATTAGTGATGAACGCCTGCTGTTAACAAGCAGAATCACTGAAGAGAAACACAAGAACTACAAAGGACTTCCAGCCACAGCCTTACATGAAATCAATTGAAGATAAAAGACATTAAATCTCTCAAGATCTGATTAAACAAGTCCACAAACAACATATTATCTCATTAACTTTAACTCTGCTTCAGTGATATTTTAACTCTATGTAGAGAGGGATTTTATGTACTCTGAGCAGAGTTGATTTAACTCTGGGGATTTTGCTGTGTACGTTTACAAAATGAGCCTACAATTGTAGAAATAAGACTTTTTAATCAAAATAAAGGTCAATGTTTAATAAAAATGTTAATGAAATTAGAAAATATTTAAGAGATTGTTGTTTAATTTAGTTTTATATGCATGTTCTCATATCCATTTTGTTCTAATGTCACAAGTAATAATCTCAAGGTTTATGGGTTTTACCTGATTTTTTGGTTCTTTTGTAGCATGGGTTTGGTTGAAGTGTAATGAAACAAACTTACTTCTCACCACTTGCTCAACAAATACTCAGAGTCGCCCCATCTTTTCAAAGAATAGTACAACTGCGAGCGCATCAAGTATAGTAGAGGCTCGTGGTGCGGAGCCAGGTGAAAGTATAAACAAGGCTTTAGATCCCACCGTCACTTCAGAGCATCCCCAAAGCCATGCCTCCTCCGAAACACATGAACGCGCACAGCCAGAGCAGATTCTGCAAAGCGTCATGAGGGACGGCATTAAACTACCTCATGACTCAAAGCACACAACATTATAATAAAAATGAACGTAAACAACTTACAGAGCTCTTACTTGTACCACCTGACTGCTGAAGATTCATTTCGGCATTGATAGTGTTGCCAGAGAAACGCATAAATCCAAGTCTGAGGACGTGAACAGCTCTGGGTGGTTGCCATCTCGTAAAATTATGGTTATGACATGGCGTGAACGCAGCATAAGCTCGTTGTTTTGGTTCAGGAGGAACTGTAAAAGACAGCTGCTGTTTGTTAGTGGTGCTCAGTGACTGACGTCTGTCTAACGCTGCATAGCCACTGACAGCGAGTGTTTCACACAGGACTACAGATGAGCTGAAGGAGTAGAGGGACTATTTTATTTACTTAAAAGTATGTACAGGTTCTGTGCATGGAAATAACGGAACATATGACTATATGTACAATTCACTTTTTTACATTGTGTCTTTACAAGAAGTTGTATTTTATAAAACACTGACTTGCTAATACATGGAAAAAAACACACACACATACTCACATACAAATGAAGCGTTTGCAATAACACACATAAATAAATATCAACATCAACATTCACTGACTGCCACAACAAATATCTCTACAGCCGAGAACATATATAGTTTACATCATTTCATCAAAAAACACACGCTTAAGTAATCATTTCATTAATAAACAAAACACTCTCTGTTAATCTGTAATGGAAAATTGCTAACATAATAATAAAAGGCTTCAAAGATGGATTTCATACCTAATCAAAGGAACAGTTCAACCCAAAATACAAATCCAGTCATTATTTAATCACACAAACCTGTCTGCGGTGATAAGCTAGACTGCGTCTCCCAAAAGCATCATCGAAACCACCAGCACCAATGATCTACTTTGATGCTTGACTATGAACTGGTGTTGAATGGAAAAGATCTGAATAAAGATACGAGTTTGGGAAACAGTGACATGCATCGTCGATCTTAACTTGCTGAAATGGTTTCTGAGTGTGAATTCACACGTGAAATGGTGCTGCAGCACAAGAGTTTGGAGTGATTTCTCAATCAGTGTTTGTGCGATGAAAACCGTAGATCTTGAGGTGAGGCGTTTAGAGCGGACGCTGAATATCCACGTCTGATGAAAGCCGGATTAGCTGCACGTTGTGTCGCGTTTTCTGACCATTTCAGTGTTTCTCCACTGAAGACTTCTGATGGTGCTGCTGATGAAGTCGAGCTTCTGTAAGGAACAAAAACACATCTTCATTACACATGAAAACATCACGGCATCCTAACGGTCACTAATTTGTGCCCCATTTATGCTATTTTAATCATTTTTACTGAACAACCCTAACTTAGACATCTGTCACATTATCAGACACACTTCTCATGTGAGTCTATAGGAATCCTATGTGTTTTTATAGAATATAATACAGTATATCATATATATTGTAGGTGTGACGAGATCTTGCGAGATTAAAATGTGACGAGATTTCTTGTCAAGGTGAAAAGCTGTCTCGTGATAATGCCATGGCAAGTGTGAGGGTGAAATTAGGATAGGATATGCTACCTAAACGTTTACATAAGTCGTTTTGCTTTTCATAGAAATAAAAACCATTTAATTCAGCTGGATATGGTCGCTTCAATCCCATCCAGCTCATCCAACACGAGCTGCAGAGTCGTATGGGAATCGCCCATTCCGAGGCGATGGGAATCAAGAGACGATTCCAAAAAGAATCGATTCCTCGATTCCGAGGCATGGAATCAAGAGACGATTCCAAAAAGATTCCTCGATTCCGAGGTGATGGGAATCAAGAGTCGATTCCAAAAAGAATTGATTCCTCGATTCCGAGGCGATGGGAATCAAGAGACGATTCCAAAAAGAATGGATTCCTCGATTCCGGGGCGATGGGAATCAAGAGACAATTCCAAAAAGAATGGATTCCTCGATTCCGGGGCGATGGGAATCAAAAGTTGATTCCAAAAAGAATCGATTCTGAGGCATGAGAATCAAGAGTCGATTCCAAAAAGAATCGATTCCAGGGCATGGGAATCAGAGACGATCCAAAAGAATTGATTCCTCGATTCCGAGGCGATGGAATCAAGAGACATTCCAAAAAGAATTGATTCCTCGATTCCGAGGTGATGGGAATCAGAGTCGATTCCAAAGAATTGATCCTCGATTCCGAGGCGATGGGAATCAAGAGACGATTCCAAAAAGAATGGATTCCTCGATTCCAGGGCGATGGGAATCAAGAGTCGATTCCAAAAAGAATCGATTCCGAGGCGATGGGAATCAAGAGATTTCCAAAAGATCGATTCCCTCGATTCCGAGGCGATGGGAATCAAGAGACGATTCCAAAAAGAATCGATTCCTTGATTCCGAGGCGATGGGAATCAAGAGATGATTCCAAAAAGAATCGATTCCGAGGCGATGGGAATCAAGAGACGATTCCAAAAAGAATTGATTCCTCGATTCCGGGGCGATGGGAATCAAGAGTCGATTCCAAAAAGAATCGATTCGATGCGATGGAATCAAGAGACGATTCCAAAAAGATCGATTCCTCGATTCCGAGGCGATGGGAATCAAAGTTGATTCCAAAAAGAATCGATTCTGAGGCATGAGAATCAGAGTTGATTTAAAAAAGAATTGATTCCAAGCATGGGAACCAGAGTCATTGCAAAAAGAATTGATTCCAAGGCATGGGAATCAAGAGCCATTCCAAAAGAATTGATTCCGAGGCGATGGGAATCAAGAGATGATTCCAAAAAGAATTGATTCCTCGATTCCAAGGCGATAGGAATCGAAAGTCAATTCCAAAAAGAACTGATTCCGAGGCATGTGAATCAAGAGTCGATTCCAAAAATAAATGATTCCTTGATTCCGAGGCGATGGGAATGAAGAGACGATTCCAAAAATAATTGATTTCTCGATTCCGAGGTGATGGGAATCAAGAGTCGATTCCAAAAAGAACTGATTCCAAGGCTGAGAATCAAGAGACGATTCCAAAAAGAATCGATTCCGAGGCATGTGAATCAAGAGTCGATTCCAAAATAATAGATTCCGAGGCATGTGATATCGATTCCAAAAAGAATCGATTCCGAGGCATGGAATCAAGATCGATTCCAAAAAGAATAGATCCAGAATCAAGAGTCGATTCCAAAAAATGAAGCGATTGCGATGAATCAAGAGCGATTCCAAAAAGAATCGATTCCAAGGAATGGGAGAGTCGAATCAAGAATCGTCCGAGGCGTGAATTCCAAAAAGAATAGATTCCGAGGCGTTGGGAATCAAGAGTCGATTCCAAAAAGAATCGATTCCTCAAATTCCAAGGCAATGGGAATCTAGAGTCGATTCCAAAAATAATCAATTCTGAGGCGATAGGAATCAAGAGACGATTCCAAAAAGAATTGATTTCTCGATTCTGGGCAATAGGAATCGAAAGTCATTCCAAAAATAAATGATTCCTTGATTCCGAGGCAATGGGAATGAAGAGACGATTCCAAAAAGAATTGATTCCTCGATTCCGAGGCGATGGTAATCAAGAGTCGATTCCAAAAAGAATTGATTCCAAGGCATGAGAATCAAGAGACGATTCCAAAAAGAATTGATTCCTCGATTCCGAGGCGATAGGAATCGAAAGTCAATTCCAAAAAGAACTGATTCCGAGGCATGTGAATCAAGAGTCGATTCCAAAAATAATGATTCCTTGATTCCGAGGCAATGGGAATGAAGAGACGATTCCAAAAGATTGATTCCTCGATTCCGAGGCATGGGAATCAAGAGTCGATTCCAAAAAGAATTGATTCCAAGGCATGAGAATCAAGAGACGATTCCAAAAAGAATTGATTCCTCGATTCCGAGGCGATAGGATCGAAAGTCAATTCCAAAAAGAACTGATTCCGAGGCATGTGAATCAAGAGTCGATTCCAAAAATAAATGATTCCTTGATTCCGAGGCGATGGGAATGAAGAGATGATTCCAAAAAGATTGATTCCTCGATTCCGAGGTGATGGGAATCAAGAGTCCATTCCAAAAAGAATTGATTCCAAGGCATGAGAATCAAGAGTCAATTCCAAAAAGAATTGACTCGATTCCGAGCGATGGGAATCAAGTCATTCCAAAAAGACTGATTCCTCTATTCCGAGGCGATGGGAATCAAGAGTGATTCCAAAAGGATTCCCAAGAGATCCAAAAAGAAAGAAATCGATTCCTAGATTCGAGGCTGGGAATCAAGAGTCGATTCCAAAAAGAATCGATTCCGAGGCATGTGAATCAAGAGTCGATTCCAAAAAGAAGATTCAAGACGATCCAAAAGAATAGATTCCGAGGCGTTGGGAATCAAGAGTCGATTCCAAAAAGAATCGATTCCGAGGCATGTGAATCAAGAGTCGATTCCAAAAGTTGGGAATCAGAGTCCAAAAAAGAAGCATCAAGAGTCGATTCCAAAAAGAATCGATTCCGAGGCATGGGAATCAAGAGTCGATTCCAAAAAGAAACGATTCCAAGGCATGGGAATCAAGAGTCGATTCCAAAAAGAATCGATTCCGAGGCATGGAATCAAGAGTCGATTCCAAAAAATTGATTCCGAGGCATGGAAATCAAGAGTCGTTTGCAAAAGTTGGAATCGATTCCATCCAGGGGAATCCACTTCAAGTTCAACAACGCTACTCATTAATTCGCCTCTCACTTGCTAATAATAACTGGAAGTCCAATTAATTTCTGTGAACAGGTTCTTTTGGACAGTTCGTTTCAATGAACCAGTTAAAAAAAATGATTAAGTTGAAGATTCGAAGTTGAAGATTCATTCTCTCTAAACCTCTAAACCCTGTGATTGGTCTACTCTGCTCTGATTGGTCAGATGGCCCAGTGTGTTGTGATTGGTCAAGCGCTTCAAGCGTGTTTGGGATATGTCCCGCCCCTTGCCAGTTTCAACACACTACTAACTAACTCAACCAGGCCCCGCCCCTTTATTCTGCATATGAATTATTTAAATGAGGAATATTGAGAAGAAAACTCAAGATGGAGTTCAGAAACACTGATCTAGAGAAGAACTCCTCTAAAGTCTAAGTTCTCACTTTGCTGAAGTGGTGGCCGGCTGGGCGTCTGAAAGATCTTCTTTGTCGCAGGTCCTTCTCCTGCCGTGGTGATCACCTGCACCTCTAACCTGTAAAACGTGGCCGGTCGGAGGTTGGACACGACCAGGAGGTTATGATTCTGAAAAACATCACAAAACACAGCAGCGTTCACAGTCAGCACTGAAACAGATGCTTCTTTTATATCACAATACAGTCGTTTTTCCTCGAAATACAGTTCAGTTTTCTCTTTTCAGATTATTCTGATCAGATGGAACGATGAGATCTATGTAGAGTTTCTCCAACACGAGGCGTCGTCCAGTGTCTTCATGTCGGGTTTGTTATGAGCTCATGGGAAGCTCTTCAGATTTACTCGTTGAGAAGAATAAACATCACAGAATCCACATCATTCATACATGAATCCAATCTGATAATGATGACGTGCCTCAACCTTCTGTCAGATAACATCTGAGGAATCATGCGGATGAAAACCCGAGTCGACTGGATGCATTTCATTCCGATTGAGTCGATTAAGCTTCAGCAGAAGGACATGAATATGAAAGGTAATGTGAGCGTGTTGTTGTTCATGTGCGTGAGGACTGTTTGTTCCTGAAGGAAAGCAGCCAGTGTTGGTGATGGAGAAGATCTGGAGGATGTTTGACAGCACTGATGATGTCAGAGCTCAAAACGACACTCCATCCATGAGAACATACTAATATACTAATACTTACCATATGAGCACTAATAACACTACTAATAACACTAATAAATCTCCATGAATTACTTCAAGATAAACTTTCCCATTAGAGTGATGTAGCTGAAAATGATATCAATGATATCCATATATAGATACTTTTCAGCTTTTTATTTCATATTCAAAGCTTACAAAATTAAATTGTGTGTGTGTGTGTGTGTGTGTGTGTGTGTGTGTAGTATATCAAATTTAATAAATTATATAAATAATAAATATTAACATTTAATATTCAAATTATTTTAATTTTATGTACATATGTTTTTTAGCTTTTTAAAATTAAATATTAATAATAAATAACATTTAATATATTAAAAAATTATTTTAATATAACACACACACACAACTTTTTTCAGCTATTTAAAATATTTAGTTTATACAATAAATACAATTATTAAATTATATTAAGTTATATTAATATCAACATTTAATATATTAAAATTATATGTTTTTCAGCTTTTTAAAAATATTAAATTTACATATTAAACATAATTATTAAATTATATTAATTATATTAACATTAAATCATATTAACTTTTAATATTCAAATTATATATATTTATATTTTCAGTTTAAATATTAAATACAATTATTCGATTATATTAATTAGTTATATTATACTATGTTAATACTGTATAATATAACTGAATATATATGCAACAACATCTGCAAAGTTACGACGCTCAAAGTTCAATGCAAAGAGAGATATTTTCTTTTACAGAAATCGCTTTTTAAGGACTACAACAAACAAGCTTCTTCCTGAGTTTGTGACATCACAAACCCTAAAATTTACATAAACCCCGCCCCCGAGAACACGCAACAAAGGGGGCGGGGCCATGTTGGGCTGCTTTAGAGAAGAGGAAGAGTTGTTGTAGTAGAGTGTTGTTGACATGCCGTCATTTTACGCCGGACTGCTTCACAAACGAGGGTCAATTCAACACAAAAGATGAACATGACGGCACATGCTAGTGGATGAGTTGAATCAACTCCACAGCAACTACATCAATTTATCCACTAACCATTCAGAAACGTCTAAAAGTTGTAACTTCTTCCTGAGTCTCTCCATCAGTGTCGACTCCGGTTTGAACAATGTAAGGCTGAACACTTTCGTCATTTTGGCTGCGTGAGATTCTCCAGCTTTGTTGTTGTTGAGCTGTTAAAGCTCCGCCCTCTTCTGGAAAGCGGAGCTCATTTGCATTTAAAGGGACACACACAAAAACAGCGTGTTTTTGCTCACACCCAAATAGGGGCAAATTTGACAAGCTATAATAAATGATCTGTGGGGGATTTTGAGCTGAAACTTCACACACACATTCACTTATATTACATCTTGTGAAAGGGGCATTATAGGTCCCCTTTAACATTTAATATTAAAGTTAGTTTTACATTGCCAACAAAATTATATACAAACATACTGTGAACATTCAGTATATTACTCAAGCTTACTCCACATCTCAAACATCCTGATATGGTCTGGTTAGTAAAAGGTGGTTAAACGAACAGCCTCTGTTCCTCATGCAGCGCTCGATTTATCAGCAGGATCCTGTGGGCCGATGCCAGCGGTGCCGTTATCCACGGAAGATGATTGTGTATCATATTTTACACTCTTGGACTTTAATATGTAACCAATTTTCCATGAGAAACGCTCTTGTTAGAGAGCATCGGCCAAGAACACGTAATGCAAGTGTAATTTATGTGCGGCCGTGAGCTTTCATGGGAGAACTGCGTGTTTTGAGACGACTTACAGGTGGCAGGATCTGAGACTGGGAAATGATGCTGTTGGGAAGGCTGTTCTGACGGCTCTCCGTGGAAACTTCCGCCCATGTGACCTGGAAACCTGTGATTGGCTGATGCGGCTGGGGACGCGACACCCTCCAGAGGAAGTTAGCCGTCACGTTGCCGTCGTGGAAGGTGAAGGCCGCTGTCAGGTTTTCAGGCTTGGCCAAAACTTTTGACGGCGCTGGAGGGTTTAAGAAAAATATCAAATATATCATGATGACAGCGGAAGGTTCAGAGTTACTCACAACACACACAAAACTGAAAAGCACTTGTGAAAACAGCAAGCTCTGTCAGGATGCAGTGGTTTTTATAAATATGTCAGGTAACAAAATTATGATAAAGGAAGAACTAATCACTGAATGAAAGTTATTGAGAGTTTTGTTTTAGGAACTTGTGCCAGGGTTATTATAGTTCACTAAAACCATAAAAAAGTAAACTATTTAATTTATTTGCCAAGGCAACATTTCTCATTTTTGTTCATTTTTGTCATTAATAACAATGACAAAACACAACAAAATTCATTAAACGTTCACTAAAATTAAAATGAAAAACAAATATAAAAACAATACAACAATATAAAAACAAACTCACATTTTTATTTTCAAAACTCAAAAATATTAATAAAAACTATAATAGTATATCAATGATAAAACAAAAAATAAATATAAAAAATATATATGTTAAATGAAATAAATATAAAAAGTTACTTTTTTTCTTTTTTTTTTTTTTTTTTTTTACAAAAATTACTAAAAAACAATTAACTAAAATGAAAACGGAAAATAAAAAAAATAATAATTTAAAAACTCAAAAATTCAAAATATTAATTAAACCTATAATAGTATATCAATGATAAGATAAAAAAAATATATATTTTTTACTAAAATTACTAAAAAAAAATAATAAACTAAACTAAAATGAATATAAAAACAGAAAATCTCAAAATTTCAATTTCAAAACTCAAAAATTCAAAATATTTAAAAACTATAATAGTATATCAATGATAAAATAAAAATTAAATAAATAAAAATAAATGTTAAATAAAATAAAATAAAATATTTTAAATAATTAAAAATTAGTAAATTACTAAAAAATAATATACTTGAACTGAAATGAAAATGAAAACAGAAATTAAAAAAAAAAACATTCAAAATATTAATAAAAACTTAAACAGTATCAGTGATCCTAAAATTTCAGTAAATAAGTAAATTAGATATGCACTAGAAAAACTGCATAATACTGTTGCTGCCAAATAAACCTGAACTTTTATCCCACTGTAATCACTCAATGTCATATTTCAGGCTGAATGTATGAACCATATGATGGTCCATCCTGAAAACAAACACTTCCAAATTAGAGATCCAAAACCTCATGAAATCCCAGCGGTCCTGCTCACCTGTGTCCCCGGGACAGGCGATGGGCTTGACGCTCTTGCTCCTGAGAGTCGCGCAGGACGGCGTCAGGAAGCTGGTGCTCTCGTCTTTAGAGCGTCTTTTGGCGTTGAGGGTGTGAACAGTGACCCTGTACTTACAGGAGAAGAGCAGGCTGGGAAGATTGATGTAGTTCTCCTGCAAAAGAGAAGCACATTTATCAGTGACAATCCTCCACCGGTCAGGTGACTTGAGTATTTTATGAAGAAAACTGCTGTTTGTCCATGCAAAAGTCTCTGTGACTGGATGCTTTTGACTTGGGCAATTAGCAACCACCCTAAAACAGGTCATACCAATGCCTAAAAAATAAATACATTACATTCATGCATTTGGTAGACGCTTTTATCCAAAGTGACTTACATTGCCTTCAAGATATATTTGCATTCCCTCCCTGAGAATCAAAACCATGACCCATTGCTAATGCCATGCTCGGTTTGAGCTACAAAACACCCTAGCAATGCCCTAAAAACCATTTAGAACACCCTAGCAACCACACAGGAAACAACCACTTGGAACATTCTAGCAACTACATAGCAATGCCTGCATAGTAACGCCCTGGCAACCACCCAGTACACCTTAGAAACCAAATAGCAACACACCAGCAACAACCTAGAACACTACAGCAACCCCATAGCAACATCCTGGCAATCAGCTAGAACACCTTAGAAACTGCATAGCAACACTCTAGCAACCACCTAGAACACCTTTGCAACCTCACAGGATTGTCATGACAATCACCTAGAATACCATAGAGACTGAGTGCATTGCAACACCGTAATGTCCAGACAAGCACTCAGAACACATTACAAACTGCATAGCAACACCCTAGCAACTACCTAGAACACCTTAGAACCTAACTGCATAGAACACCTAAGCGACCACCTAGAACACCTTAGCAACCAGACAACAATGTCATGACGACCACCCAGAACACCTTAGAAACTGCAAAGCAACAGCCTAGCAATCACCTAAAACAACTCAGCAACCCCATAGGACAGTCCTGGCGACCACCTAGAACACCTTAGAACCTAACTGCATAGCAACACCTAGCAACCACCTTGAACTCTATAGCAATACCATAGCAATGTCCAGGCAATCACCAAGAACACCTTAGCAGCCAGCTACAACACCTTAGCAACCCCAGATCAATGTCTTGGAAACCACCCAGAATACCTTAGAAACTTCATAGCAACACCCTAGCAACCACCTAGAACTTCGCAGCAACCCCAGAGCAATGTCATGACAACCACCTAGAACCACCTACTACAGAAATGGCATAGCAACAACTTAATGTCCTGGCAACCGCCTAGAACAAATTAGAAACTGTATAGCAACACCTTAGCAACCACCCAGAACACCTTAGAAACTGCACAGCAGTTGACTATCTAGAACACCTTAGAACCCATCTGCATAGGAACACTGTGCACCTAGAACACCTTAGCATGCCCACAGCAATGTCATGACAACCACCCAGAACACATTAGAAACTGTAGAGCAACACCATAGCAACCAACCAGAACATCTTAGAAACTGCATAGCAACACCCTAGCAACCAACTAGAACACCTCAGCAACCCCATAGGACAGTCCTGCATAGCAACACCTTAGCAGCCACATAGAACTCCTTAGCAACCCCAGAGCAATGTCATGACAACCACCTAGATCCACCTACTACAGAAACGACCTTAATGACCTGGCAACCACCCAGAACAATTTTAGAAACTGTATAGCAACACCTTAGAAACAACACCCTAGCAACCAACTAGAACACCTCAGCAATCCCATAGGACAGTCCTGGTGGCCACCCAATAGACCTTAGAACCTAACTGCATAGCAACACCTTAGCGACCTTTGTAACCTCATAGCAACATCCTGGGAACTACCCAGAAAGCTCTTGCTTTGTAGTGACACATTTTCACCTAGCAAGCGTAACACTCTAGCAACATCTGCACAAACAAACAACATTCACATTTTCCTTTTAAAAGGTATAAATGTAGTTTAGTTTCACAAAGTGGCGTGACGCTTTTAAACTGCCTGATTCCAGGCCATCTATTGAAGCGAGAGCACATTTCCTAGCAAAGCAGCGAGACGCAGTCAAAGAATGCAGCGATCTGTCGGAGTCGAGCTGAAACAGGCCTCGGGCCGCAGGTTAAGGCTCCGGTGGGGCCGGAGGGGGGTTTGATGGATTCAATCCTACTTCCTGGAAATGTCATTTTAATACATGTGTTTTATTAGGCACTGGACCACATTTTGACCACATCATCTGAAACAACACTCGCTAATTTGCTTCCAATAATGAAGAGAAATGAGTCTCTGGTCCCGTAAGAGGCTGCGTTTATGGAGAGCAGGAGGCTTGTTCAGAAACTCTTGGCTGATGCTGTTGTGGATCATAAACACACATGAACACAATGGAGAGTCAGTGTTTCGTGCAGGAGAGAGGGAGATCACACACACACACACACACCTGAGTCACGGATTTCTCCAGCGATCTGGTTTGATTGTAGCTGCAGTATTCAGGAATCCACTGAACATGATACCGGTTCACCAGAGCGTCTGGAGATACACACCAACATGAGTTACAGATCTCTCTCACACACACACACACACACACACACACACAAAATGTGCACACACACTCACACACACCGAATATAACACAGCATACACACACACACACACACACACACACACACACAACACTCACAAACTTACACTCACAAACACACACTCACAAACTCACACACAAACACACACACACACACGCACACAACACTCACAAACTCACACACAAACACACTCACAAACACCTACTCACACACTCCACACACACACACACACACACACACACACACACACACACACACACAACACTCACAAACTCACACACACTCACAAACTCACACACAAACACACACACACACACACACACACAAGACTCACAAAATCACACAAACTCACACACACTCAAACTCACACACCAACACACACACACACACCACACACACAACACTCACAAACTCACTCACAACACACTCACAAACACACACACAAAACACACAACACACACAACACCTCACAAACAACCACACACGCACAAACCACACACACATCACAACTCCACACACACTCACACACACACCACACACACACCCACACACTCACAAACCACACACCACCACACACAACCTCACACACACTCACAAACTCACACACACTCACAACTCACACACACACACACCACAACACACACACTCTCACACACACTCACAAACACTCACAAACCACACACTCACACACACTCACAAACACACACACACACACACAACACTCACAAACTCACACACACTCACAAACTCACACACCAACACACTCAACACAACACTCACACACACACAACACTCACAAACTCACACCACTCACAAACCACACACAAAACACACACGCGCACACAACACTCACAAACTCACACTCACAAACAATCACACACACACACCACACACACACACACACACACACAAACTCACACAACACTCACAAACTCACACACACTCAAACTCACACACAACACACCTCACACACAAACACACAAACACACACACACACACTCACACACACAACACTCACAAACTCACACACACTCACAAACTCACACACACACACTCACCACACACACACACACACAACACACAAACTCACACACACTCACACACAACCCACAACACACACACACACACACACACACACAACACTCACAAACTTACACACACTCACAACACCACACTCACAAACTCACACACACTCACAAACTCACACACACACTCACACACCTCACACACAACACTCACAACCCACACACAAACAACACTCACACACACACACACACAAACAAACTCCCAAATCACACAACACTCACAAACTCACACACACTCACAACTCAAACACCAAACACACTCACACACACACACACACACACACACACACAAGACTCACAAAATCACACCACACTCCAAACTCACACACCTCACAAACTCACACACACCAAACACACTCCACAACACACACACCACACTCACAAACTCACAACACCACACACTCCACACACACACACAACACTCACACTTACACACACTCACAACACACACAAAGTCACACACCACACACACACACGCACTCCATCGCACTTACACTGAACAAAACATTCTATCCCCACCCTGCCCCTACAACCTAACCCTCACAGGAAACAAACTTTTACTTTTTCACACAACCATTCTATATGATTATAAACCATTTACATTGTGGGGACCGCTGGGGTCCCCACAACTCAGGTTATATTACATCATGGGGACACCACAATGTAATATAAACAAGCACACACACACACAACACTTCACACACACAACACTCACAAACACACACTCACAAACTCACACACACACACACACACACACAACACACACAACACTCACAAACTTACGCACACTCACAAACACACACACACACACACACAAACACACTCACAAACTCTCTCTCTCTCTCTCTCTCTCTCTCACACACACACACACACACACACACACACACACACACTCTACTGATGCTCTAATGAGAGTGTGTGTTTCTCACAGTCAGTGGAATATCTACAGCGGACCATCAGAATAAAGTGTAACACATTCAATAAATGAATAAATGACACATGGAGACTTCAGTGAACACTTCTGAGACGAACGAGTCACGTGACTAATACAACGACAGGGATTAGAAACAAGCAGTCAAAACAGAGCACTGAAATCACTGAAGTGTTGTAGTGTGTAAAAACCTGACCAACACGAGACTGAGGCCGAGTACCTGCGAGTCGGTCATTACGAGAGCGGCAGATGATTGGATCCTCCAGCAGAGGCTAATCAGCAGTGTTTACGCAACGCCTCCAGTTTATTATTCATCAAGCTGCGCCGTTTGGACGTGAAATGATACATTTCAGATTAATAATTGAGTTACGCTGGCTCAGCCTCTGCAGAGGGACTCGACTGCGGTCGGAGATAAAAGACCCTTTGAAGGAGCCGACGGAACATTTCTGGAAGCAGAAAAAAGGAACCGCAGCTGGAGAAGGAGGAAAAAACACTGAGCAGAATAAACAAGTGCTGCGTCTGAAACCTGAAAACACTCCTTCGCACGCCGCGGACAACGCTTGGACCGTCTACCTGTCTACTGTATCCCACAATCCTGTGCATGTGGATCGGTGGTTGGTTGAAAAGTAAAAATAGGATGCGGTACATCTAGTATCGTTCAATTATTCTAAATTTTGCAGTTTTTGCTATAAAAAAAGTTTAAGATATTTTTTCATCCTGTTTTATCATCTAGTCATTTTTTAAAATTGGACTAAATTAAAAATGAAATAAATAAATAATAATAAATTCAAAATTTTGCCATTTTTTGCTATAAAAAGTATAAAAAATATTCTCACTGTTTTATCAATTAGTAATTTTTCTAAATTTGACTAAATTAAAAATTTAAAAATAAATAAATAAATAATATTAAATTAATTATATTAATCTAAATTTTGTATTATTTTGCTATAATTTTTTAATCCTGCATCTCACTATTTTATCAACTGGACATTTAAATTAAAAATTAAATAATAATAAATTAAATAATTTATATTTTCTAGTTTGTGCTATAAAAGATATTTATCAACAAGTCATTTTTTCTAAATTTGACTAAATAAATTAATGTCTAGATAAATGATAAATTAATTTATTCTAAATTTTGCAGTTTTTTTGCTATAAAAAGTTTAAGATATTTTTCATCCATGCTGTTTTATCAATTTGTCATTAAAAACAAAAAATACTAAATAAAAAATTGAATAAAGAATAAATGAAATTATTCTAAATTTTGTAGTATTTTTTAATTGACTAAATTAAAAATTAAATAATAAATAAATTAAATTATTTTACATTTTCTAGTTTGTGCTATAAAAGTTGGAGATATTTTTTTCTCACTGTTTTATCAACCAGTAAATTTTTTTTTATAAATTTGAATAAAAATTACCTAATAATTAGATAAATAATAATTTAAATTATTATAAATTTTTGCAGTTTTTTGTTATAAAAAAAAAATTAAATAATAAAATAATAAATACATTAAATTCTTCTAAAAATATGTAGTTTGTAGATATTTTTCTTACCGTTTTATCTACTAGTTTTTTTTCAATTAGACTAAAGTAAAACTATAAAAATAAAATAAAATTAAATTAATTATATGAATCTAAATAGTATTTTGCTATATTTTTGTAACTAAAAATGTAACTAATAATTATAAATTAATTTATTCTAAATTTTGCTATAAAAAGTTTAAGATATTTTTCATCCATGCTGTTTTTATCAATTTGTCATTTTTTTTTTTTTAATACTAAATTAAAAATTGAATAAAAAAATGAAATTATTCTAAGTTTTGTAGTTTTATTTAAAAAATTGACTAAATTGAAATTTAAATAATAAATAAATTAAATTATTTTACATTTTCTAGTTTGTGCTGGATAAAAGTTGAAGATATTTTTTCTCACTGTTTTATCACAAGTCAATTTTTTTTTATAAATTTGAATAAAAAGTGACTAATAATTAATAAATAATAAATTAAATTATTCTAAATTTTGCAGTTTTTTGCTATAAAAATTTCAAGACATTTTTTCATCCTGCATCTCACTGTTTTAACAATTAGTAATAAAAAATTGACTAAATAAAAATTAAATAAAAATAAAAAAAATAAATGAAATTATTCTAACTTTTGTAGTTTTGTGGTAAAAAGTTTAAGATATCCTGCATCTCACTGTTTTATCAATTAGTCTTCATTTAAATTGAATAAATTAAAAATTAAATAATAAAAAAAAATAAGATATTTTTCTAACTGTTTTAATCTACTAGTTTTTTTCTAAATTAGACTAAAAAAAAAATTAAAAAAAATATTTTTTTGGGCTATAAAATGTTCTTGTAATCTTGCTGTTTTATCAATTTCTAAATTAGACAATTAAATTAAAATTAATTATAAATAAATAATAAATTAAATTATTCTAAATGTTCTAGTTTGTGTTCTAGCTCTATCAAGCAGTAATTTGAATAGACTAAATTAATACATCTACATTTCTAGTTTCAAGTTAATTTGTCATCTCACATCTCACTGTTTTATCACCTTCAGTCGTTTAGAAAAAGCTCCAGCTAACTGAATCATGTAATTACACGAGAGAGAGAGTGTGATTTTAGGATGAACAGTTCTTCAGAAGCTGAAGTGAAATTAGTTCAGGTTGACCTGACGCTTTGAGGCTGGCAGAATAAAAACGCTGAGCCACAGAACGAGTCAGCAGAAACACGGCAGAAGCGGAGTCTCATTAACACGAGTCTGTCGTCCTTCAGTTCAGCGCCGCAGCTTGAGGAAGTGCCAAAGCGGGTCGCGATCCGTCGGGCTGCGCTAACGGCTCCGGACCAGAAGGAATTTCCTTCATTAGCGTGGAACGGAGGGACTCGTTCCTGAACTCCAGCCCGGCTCGGGCGATGACATATATTAGTAACGTAACACAGACCACCTAATAGAGCCTGACAGGAGCGCAGCGTTTCAATATTCCCTCTGACGCGTCCACCCGCCGGCTTCGGGATTTCAGCACCGCAGCGGGAATTAAACTCGGCTCACACCAGCATGAAATACACTCATTTACATTCCTAAACCCTTCTTATTTGCATATTTGCAGTGTCAGTGTCACTGATTGGATGAAGGGAGCATATGAAGGGCCCTATGAAATCCGCTTTATTTTTTCCCAAATTCCATTTTTTCCATTTTAAATTTTCTGGATTCCGTTTTATTTTTTTTTTGGACTCCATTTTAAAGGTTAAATTAAATTTTAGTAATCAAAAAGCATGTCTAATTAATTGAAATAATGAATCTTGTCCAATTTACCAACAGTTTATTAAAAGTAAATAATATATTAATTTTTTTTTAGGGCCCTATGATTTTTATTCTTTCCCCTCAACTTTTATTTTTACCAAATTCTGTTTTCTGGATTCCATTTTAATGGTTTAATTCCATTTTAATAATCAAAAAGCATGTCTAATTAATTGAATTCTTAAAAACAACAATATTTCTTAATTAAAAAGATATATATTTTATGAATTTTTTTTTTTTCAGAAATTCTGTTGTGTATTTAAATTTTTAAAATTAAATAATAATAAATTAAATTATGTTATATTTTCTAGTTTGTGCTATAAAAGATATTTTAAACAAGTCATTTTTTTTCTAAATTTGACTAAAAAAAAGTAATAAATGATAAATTATTTATTCTAAATTTTGCAGGGGTTTTTTTGCTATAAAAAGTTTAAGATATTTTTCATCCATGCTGTTTTATCAATTTGTCATTAAAAAAAAATACTGAATTAAAAAATTGAATAAAAATTAAATTAAATTATTCTAAATTTTGTAGCATTTTTGAATTGACTAAATTAAAAATTAAATAATAAGTAAATTAAATTATTATTTTCTAGTTTGTGCTATAAAAGTTGGAGATATTTTTTCTGACTGTGTTATCAACAAGTGATTTTTTTTATATAAATTTTGACTAAAAATTTAACTAATAATTAAATAATTTTGAATTTTGCAGTTTTTTTGCTATAAAAATTTCAAGATATTTTTTTTCATCCTGCATCCTGCTGTTTTATCAATTAGTTATAATTTTTTTTTATAATGCATACCATACCATTTAATTTATCTTTTAATCATGAAAATAAACTTTTTTTGTCAAACAATGTTGCACAACAGAGCTTTACTGTTAAAATTAAAACATGGAAGAAAAACTGAGATTATTGTTTAAAAATTATTTTTAATAATTTATTTTTAAATTAATTTATCTAAATTCTACTGTACAACAGTAATATGTTTCTGTCAAGTTAAATCAAACTTTTATTTTGGCGGGTTGCCGAGAGCTTTGAGTTTCTGTGTTTATGACGGTAGTTTTCTCAAATGAAGCAGTTAAATGCTGATGAAGTGACTTTCAGCGGCTCTGGAGATGAATTTTGTGCGTTCATATAGTGAGGCGACAACTGAATTCTTGCTGCTGCAGACACAGATGTTCAGTGTGACGTGTGTGTGTGTGTGTGTGTGTGTGTCGTACCTGCTCTCTTCTTCCAGTAGATGCGCACCTGCAGTTGTCCGTCCTGGTAATACGGTGTGCCGACTTCCAGAGCGCTCGAGGGTCTTTTCACCGACACTGATCCCAGAGCAGGAGCCGCCACTTTCCTGGCCTTAGAAACGGCCTCTGAATCAACATTAAACACATCAGATCTCACTGTGGAGCCATTCTTTACTCCGGAGGAGAATGATCAATCAAATCAATCCTGCATCTAGTCGAGTTGCTTAGAAATTGCTAGTAAATTTCACAAATAATTAGAAACGGCAAATGACACACTGAATTAAACGTGAATTAGAAAAACTGAAATAGTATTTTTTTGTAAAACATGCTCAATGATCTTCATTTATTTACAGCTTCATTAAAAATGATTCTCTGAACACATTCATATTCTAAACTTCTAGACTTATTCTAATATTCATAACTTGTTTCTGTGAATCAGTTCAATGAATCAATTCATAACTCTGATTCAATAAATCGATGAACTGTTATATTGGTGCATGTATATGAAAGTGATTAAATATGATTTGTCCTTGGGTTCATTTAAATCTTGACTATTTTACAATATATCATATATTTATATAAATCCTAATAATATATATATATACTTTAGGATTTATATAAATATATATTAATATATTTGACAAACGTATTCTTCCACCATGGTCCATATAACAACTAAAATTATTAAATAAATAAAACATGTTCTCATTCACGCAAAACATGGAGTATTTCCAGAAACATTAATTAAATGCTTTCATTTAAAAGTTTATTAGTTTAAAACAATTGACATTTTATGGTGGAAGAATACTTTATTTCCCAAGCTCAAATTGTCTAATTATGTTCATATATATATATATATATTATATATATATATATATATATAATTTTAAATTATTAAATAAATAAAAAAAATGAAATGATTAAATAATTAATATTGAAATATTTTAAATAAAATGTATAAAAAATTAAAGTATAAAAAAAAAAATTTTAATTTTAAATATATATATATTATATATATATATTATATATATATATTTTAAATTATTAAATAAATAAAAAATAAAAATGAAATGATTAAATAATTAATAATTGAAATATTTTAAATTTTAAAACATGTTTAATTATATATAATATATATTATATATTTATATATATTTATTTATTTATTTATTTTTTTTAGGAAATAGTAAAATAAATATTAAATAAAAAATGATTAAATTAATAATTAATTAATTAAATAAATAAATAAAAAAGTATAATAATAAAACTTATTTTTAAATATTAATTAAATAATAAATAAAAAGTTAAATAATTAAAATATGTTAAAAGTATTATTAGATAAGAAAAATGAAAAGCATTTTTAATTATATCAGTCTTTAGTTTATCAGCCAGTGCTAATATCTTGTGAGTGTAAGAGCAGATGTAGGTCGGCTCTGTCTTACTCGTCTGGTTGTTCTGTTGAGAGTCGAGGCGGATCGAGGCTTTGGCGCTCTTCAGCCGCACCTGACCCCAGTACGTGACGGCCTGAACCTCCACGGTGTAGCTGCAGTTGGGCTGAAGACCCTCCAGATCGACAGAGCTCTGGGCCTGAAACACATCGATCAACATCAGTTAATGAATCTCCACAGATCTGTGATCAGTTCTGACGCTCTGCTTCAACACTTCATTTCCATGAACCTGTGAATTTACTTGTTATATATTTAATATAGGCTACACTATATCTTACATGTAATATATAATATATTCTGAAATACTTAATACATGATATATTTGACATTTAATATTACACTTATATCTGACATATATTTAATATCTCACATATTTGACAAACATTCAATATATAATATATATGACTGTTAATACATAATATATCTCACAAATATTTCATATATGATATATATCTGACATTTAATTTAGAATACATTGAACAATTCAATTTATCTGATATACATTTAATATATAAAATAATGACATATTTTATATATATTAACATATTAATATATATATATTTTTAAATACATTTAATATATAATATATTAACATATCTGAGATACATTTGATACATATTTAATATAAAATATTTGACATTTAATATATAACTATCTGACATATATTTAAATATAATATATTTGACATGTCAGATATGTTATATATTTAATATATATGTTAATATATAAGATATAATATATATATATATATACTATTTAATATATAAAACATATGACATTTAATATATATATATATATATATATATATATTTGACATTATAATATATCTGACATTTAATGTATACTATTTAACAATTCAATTTATCTGATATACATTTAATATAAATAATGACAATATTTATATTAATTATATTATATTATATATTTTTAAATACATTTAATATATATAATATATTAACATATCTGAGATACATTAATACATTTAATATATAAATATTGACATTTATAATAATAATCTGACATATATTTAAATATAATATATTGACATGTCAGATATGTTTAATATATGTTAATATATATTGTTAATATATATAGATATGTTTATATATATATATATATATACTATTAATATATATATGACATATATATATATTATATATATTATATTATAATATACATATATATATATATATATATATATATATATATATTTGACATTATAATATATCTGACATTTAATGTATACTATATTAACAATTCATTTATCTGTATACATTTAATATATAATATTTGACATATTTATTATATATAATCTCTAACATATATTTAATATATATTAACATATTATATATAATTTATTTGACAAACATTTATATATAGAATATATTAAATTCTAACATATATTTTAATATATTTGATACATATTTAATATATAATATATATGACTAATATATAAAATATCTAACAAATATATATATATATTTTACATTTATATATATCTGATGTAATGTATACAGTATTTAACATAATTTAATTTATCTGATATACATTTAATATATAAAATATTTGACGTATATTTAATATATAATATATTTGACATTTAATATATAATGTTTCTGATATACATTTAATATATAAAATGTTTGACATTTAATATATAACATCATATATCATATATATATATCATAACATATATTTGATGTATAATATTTTGATATGTATTAAATATATTTCATACATAATATATTTGACATATATTTAATATATTTGAGATTTAGCAGGTGATCTTTTAAATATATAACGAACTATATAACAACTAAAATTCATATCAGTAAATTTACAAATATGATTTATGCATATCTAATCTAGACATGCATAAATGTGTTTTTTTGTTAACTTTATTGTGTTTGTGGCTTTTGGTTAAATGACGAAACACCTCAATGAATAATCTGACAGCCGCTGCTCTTGAGAGTATTTGGTGTTTCTGACATGAAGCACGTTCAGACCGCAGAGTGACCACTGAATGATCTCCAAACCCGTCTGTCCAGGGCAGATCGTATATGAGGAACACATGTGAGTTTCCACTCCATTCCTCTATCAGCGTGTGCTTGATTGGATTTAGTTATTGACGGTTAGTTTGGGCATTCCTGCACCAGCGGGTCACTACCCGAACCCTGAGGTGCTGAAGCAGAACCAGCGGTCTGCGTGTCAACAGACAGATCGTGTGTCTGAGATTATGAACACATTCTCCGGAGGGATTGTTTGGAGACAGCGGGAGCTCCAGTGGCAGGAGTCACTGTCAGCAGATCAACTGCATCAGGTCAGATCTACAGCTTCCAGCAGCGTCTCACTCAAACCCTCGCTGCACACTGACCTTCTCCTTCTGCTTTATCAGAACGCTACGAAACTTACTGAACTTAGTGGCACTAGATATATGATCAGAAAAAATTGTGGAAAACTTTAAGTGGATCAGCAATGGAAATAAACGGGAAACAAAAATACAGAGACATTTTTTGGGTTACAATTTACAAATCATCCACGATGATGCAGTCTGTGATAATTTCTGAATATATATCCAAATGCAAAACCAAATAAAAGCAAGTAATTATGTCTGAAAATACTCTTAAAAAAAAAATAAAATAATTTAAAAAATAAAATATATAAATATAAATAATATATATAGTATAATAGTATAACAATAATTTATTATATTATTTTTATACCATATATTAATATATAATTATAATTAATTAACATATTTAATTTTATTTCATATATATTTGACATACTACATTTTATATATACACATCACTCACATACATTATATATTATATTTGTCATTTATATGTAGTGTTTTAAGTAATTATGAAATAATTATCTCCAATATATTACAAATGCAAAACTTAATAAAAGCAATTATGTCTGAAATACTCTTTAAAAAAATAAAATAAAAAAAAAAATTATATATATTATATATATATATATATATATATATAGTATAATATAATTTATTTATTATTTTTTTATACCATATATTATATAGAATTATAATAATTACATATTTAATTTATATCTGATATATTCATAATATTTTGACATACTACATTTTATATAACACATCACTCACATACATTATATATTATATTTGTCATTTATATGTAGTGTTTTAAGTAATTATGAAATAATTATCTCCAATATATATACAAATGCAAAACTTAATAAAAGCAAGTAATTATGTCTGAAAATACTCTTTAAAAAAATAAAATAAAATAAATAAATTATAATAATATATTATATATATATATATATAGTATAATAATAATTTATTTTTATTTTTTATACCATATATTAATATAATTATTAACATATTTAATTATATTTCATAATATATTTGACATACTACATTTTATATATAACACATCACTCACATACATTATATATTATATTTGTCATTTATATGTAGTTTTTAAGTAATTATGAAAATATTATCTCCAATATATATAAATATATATACAATATATAAAAATACTCTTTAAAAAATACAGTAAAAATATAATATAATTATATATATATAATATATACACACACACACACACACACACAATTTTTTACTATCATACTATATATATTATTCGATATAATATATAAATAAATAAATAAATAATATATATATATATATATATTATATATATATATATATATATATTAATATAATTATAATATATTATTATATACTATACTATATTATATTACATATATTATACCATACATGTATGGAGGGCCAAATTAAATCATTAAATTAATGTTGAAATATTTAAATAAATTATTAAATACATAATTGTTAATCAAATATAAAATATACATGCATATGCATGCATAAATACAAAATACAGCCTGTTAAAGAATAAATATTATTGAAATAAAATAAATAGTTGAGTAATTATTACTGAAATTAAATACAGCACATTTAATACTAACAAACAACAAATAAATAAATAAGATCATATAAATAAGATGACAGATAATCCGAATGGAAATCCAAATAAAAGTAATTATGTCAGAATATATATATATATATATTGTTAAAGTTATCTGTGTTTGTTTCTGGTGTTTTCTGGGAGTTTCTTTGCTCTGATTTGTGATGATCAGTCACACCTGTTTCTTGTTCGCTTGACTGGTTTGAGTTTGTATTTAAGCTCTGTGTTTAGTTCAGTTCTTCGTCTGTTCTGTTTGTGTTTATATTATATCTGTTATATTAAATCTATTATTATAGCTTGAAGTAGCTCTTCGACTGGGTGACGGACTTACAGTCAACAAGCTTCTCGTGTAATCGTACGATTCTGCAGAAGAACTCAAATTTCCCTACAGATCAACTAATCCGTAATAAAAGGCTTGTGTGTGTGTTTAACAAATGAGAGATTTCAGAGGTTTACACAGTGAAAGCCTCGAGGCGGCGAGGGAAGAAAGCATCAATTACCCCGTCGGTGGTCTTTCTCCTCTTTCTCCTGGAAGGCACCAGTGATTTTCCCGGGACACTCCAGATCCAGAAGACTTTGAAGTGGTGGACGGGGACGTCGGACTCCGCCGGAAGGGTCCAGTTGAGACGGACCGTCAGCAGACCGTCCTGACCCACCGTGATGTTTGTGGCTCTCAGTGCAGACGGGGTTGGAGGAGGAGACGGGTCTGAACACATCAACACTCAACGGTTTGATTTGTCAAATAAAAATGTACAGAAGAAATAAACCATAAGGTTTTGACGAGTAAATGTGAACAAACACCTGACAGTGAAAACGATTGATCAAACCAACTTTTTGTCTTATATTTACAGATCTCACATCTGTCAATGGTGAGTGAACAGTATTATTTTAGCATTATTTATATACTATTCATATTTTGAAGCTTGTTAATATTTTTTTTTATTTTCGCATTTTTCATATATTTTTTATAATTTCATTAATTGTGTTATGTGCTTTTTTATTTGTTTATTTAAAAATTTCTATTTTGCTTCCATTTATTTTTATTTCAGTTTTTAGACTTTTACTTTTTTTATCTAATATTTGTATTTTATTTCAGCTTTCAGTTTTTTTTAATTAATAATACATTTTTGTCTTTGTGATAATGGAATTATTTGGCTGTTTTTTATTTTATTTTATTTTATTTTATTTTTTAATTTAATATTTAATAAAGTTTAAGCTTTTAATCTAATATTTATATTTATATTTATTTCAGCTTTAATTAAATTAATATAAAATAATTAAATAATAAATTAAATAATAATAATTATAATTAAATAATAATAATAAAAATTAATTAGTAAAAATTAATAGTATTAGTTAACAATAATAACACTAGGTGAGAAAATTTACCAGTCATGAAATGGTTGTTGATTTATTTTTAATAAATTATATATTATTTTAGTCTTTGTGATAATGGAATTATTTGGCTGTTTTTTAATTGTATTTTATTTAATATTTAATAAATTGTTACAATTTATTAAATATTAAATAAAATATACAATTAAAAAACAGCCAAATAATTTTTTTCCATCTAATGATTTATTTGATTTTATTTCAGATTTATTTCAAATAACAAAAATGATTTTAAATATTTCTAGTAATAATTAACAATAATAACACTACAGGTAAATTGAGAAAAATTTACCAGTTTTATTTATTATTATATTTTTAAAAAAATAATGTAAAAAATTAATTTATAATTAAAATAAATATATTTTAGATATAAATTAAATTATATATTTTTGACTTTGTGGTAATGAAATAATTTGGCTGTTTTATATTTTATTTAATTTTATATTTTTTTATTTAATATTTAATAAATATTATACTAATATTATATTTTATTTTATTTATTTGTTGCAAATAACAAAAATTATTTTAGTTCTAGATTTAGTTAACAATAACAACACTACAGGTAAACTGAGAAAATGTACCAGTCATAAAATGGTACGTTTTATTTATTTATTTTTAAAAATATTTTATAATAATAAATAATAAAATAAATAAATTAAATTATATATTTTTTTCTTTGTGATAATAAAATAATAATATTTTATTTTAATTAATTATATGTTCTATTATAACTGTACTCATGTATATTTGAAGAGGCACATTTATCTGTCACTCAGTCTCAATACAAATTTAAAAAGAAATAAAAACGGCATGTTGTCTGATATAGCGAGTTTTCTGAGCAGATCTGAATGTGACGGTGGTGTTGTCCACTGCAAGCAGGATATGATGTCATCCTGTGTAGAGGAAGTAAAGTCAGGCAAATGGGATTTTAATGGAAAATGGCCCAATCTAGAGGCCCGTCTGCACCTGAACACCAGACGCTCATCCAGAGCCGACACGCATACATAATCAAGTTTCTGCTAATTGCTTCAACAAGGGATGTTAGCACAAAAATCAGCTGATCTGACTGAATATGGTTCGAATAACTCATTAATTCCACAGTACTCTCTGATTGAATAATAAATCATCACTGATGTGAGTACAGAGCACTAACTGAAGAGGTTATATATAAGAGGACGAGGGCCTCAAATCCTGCCGGGAAGTCGCTACTTATGAGTTTGTAAGTCATAATTACAGAGGTGGAATAAACAAGATTATGATCCTGTGAGGCCGCGGGCACCAGATGATGTCTAAATAACAAAAAATTACCCTGCAATATGAGAAATAACGGCAGAATTAACATAAATAAAGCCACGGAGTTGCAATTTGCAAAATAAAGGTTTACAAGAATGAAAACAAATACATTTCAAAACATCTCAGCTGCAAGAAAGTGTTCAGTTTGTTCGTTTTCAGGACAGAAACACTCATTTCACTGTATTTAATTCAAAAGATTATATTAATAAGATATGTATAATATAGAATACATATTATAATATATAATATATATATATATATATATATCCCTCCAAACCTGTACTCTAACTGTTATCGAACAGAAAAGCAATTTTCTTTTTGTTTTACAGAGAAAAAATAACATCATACAGGTTTGCAACAATATGAGGGCCAATAAATAGTGACAGAATTTTCATTTCTGTGTGAAATATTCTTTTAATAAAGTCTTTTATGAGGGATTTTTACAAGGCAGTACTTTCACTCGCCTAATAAACTGCATTTATGAACTGATTTTGAATGTAAATTATATTTTCCCTAGAATCACGGGAGAAGTGAATTTTAACACCCAAGCAAACAAATAAAAAGGACACATTATTTGGCTCATTTAAGCTTTTCTAAATCAGGCCTACATGTCCTTCGGCAGCTCTGAACGACGAGTGGTTCTGTCGTAAAACTCTTGGCTAAAACGGGCCATTAGAGCAGAAGATAAAAGGCTTTTCCACCTGCCTGCGCAGTAAATCACGAGGATTTCAGCTGTCCGGAGGCCACCAAGGAAGACTCACCTCGGGACGAGCGGAAGTGCTTGCTGGGGGCCGTGAACCCGCGGGTGCCGTGAACGTTGACCGCCGCCACGCGGAACTGGTACCACCTGCTCGGCCTGACGTCGCTCAACAGGACACGCTCTTCAGCAATCTGAGGGTCACAAAGAGTAAAAGGTCACGGCCTGAGGTCGCGGGGTCACGTACATGTGCCTTGGAATATGAGTTTGGAATCTGATCTATTTTAAAAGATGAAAGAGAATGAGATTAAAGATTGAGTCGAAGAAGGACTGGAGAGACTTTATTAAACACTGCACTTTCTAACTCAGTGTTTCTGTCTTGTTTTCCAGCACAAATATCTAAACATTCTTAAATCAAGATACATTTACTGGAGAAGCAAAATGACTGATGATATGAAGACTTGTATGCTGAAGAATTATCAAAATTAAGTGAGTATTTGCTTAAAAAAAAGAAAAAAAAAATTAAACAATTATGTTACGTTTTTGTAACTAATAAAGCATCTCTACAGAAGACAATAGTGTCATTATTCAGCTCAGCTCAGTTCCATAATTGTCGACGTTGCAGTCTATTATGAAATAAATTCAATTTCCACGCCCCAAACTCTGTCTGCTACAGTAGCCACACCCCAAATTGTTTGTCTGTTACAGTAGCCACGCCCCAAACTCTGTCTGCTACAGTAGCCACGCCCAAACTCTGTCTGCTACAGTTACTGCTACAGTACAAAACAGTAAACTGTCTGCTACAGTACAGTAGCCCCAAACTCTCAGTCTGCTCCACGCCCCAAACTCTCACTGCTACAGTAGCCACGCCCCAAACTCTGTCTGCTACAGTAGCCACACCCCAAACTGTCTGTCTGCTACAGTAGCCACACCCCAAACTGTCTGCTACAGTAGCCACGCCCCAAACTCTCAGTCTGCTACAGTAGCCACACCCCAAACTCTCCACCTGTTACAGTAGCCACGCCCCAAACTCTACACCTGCTATAGTAGCCACGCTCAAAACTCCCCATCAGTAGCCACGCCCCAACCCTCATCGCTACAGTAGCCACCCCAAACTCTCAGTCTGCTACAGTAGCCACGCCCCAAACTCTCAGTCTGCTACAGTAGCCACACCCCAAACTGTCTGTCTGCTACAGTAGCCACCCCAAACTGTCTCTCAGTCACTACCCAGCCCCAAACTCTCAGTCTGCTACGTAGCCACACCCCAAACTCTCCACCTGTTCAGTAGCCACGCCCAAACTCTACACCTGCTATAGTAGCCCGCTCAAAACTCCCCTCAGTACACGCCCCAAACTCCTTCTGCTACAGTAGCCACGCCCCAAACTCTCAGTCTGCTACAGTAGCCACACCCCAAACTCTCCACCTGTTACAGTAGCCACGCCCCAAACTCTACACCTGCTATAGTAGCCACGCTCAAAACTCCCCATCAGTACCCAAACTCCTCATCTGCTACAGTAGCCCACCAAACTGTCTGTCTGCTACAGTCCACCCCCAAACTGTCTGCTACAGTAGCCACGCCCCAAACTCTCAGTCTGCTACAGTAGCCACACCCCAAACTCTCCACCTGTTACAGTAGCCACGCCCCAAACTCTACACCTGCTATAGTAGCCACGCTCAAAATCAGTAGCCAGCCCCAACTCCTCATCTGCTACAGTAGCCACGCCCCAAACTCTCAGTCTGCTACAGTAGCCACGCCCCAAACCTCAGTCCTGCTACAGTAGCCACAACCCCAAACTGTCTGTCTGCTACAGTAGCCACACCCCAAACTGTCTGTCTGCTACAGTAGCCACACCCCAAACTGTCTGCTACAGTAGCCAGCCCCAAACAGCTAGCCAGTAGCCACGCCCCAAACTCTACACCTGCTAAGTACCACGCTCAAAACTCCCCATCAGTAGCCACGCCCCAAACTCCTCATCTGCTACAGTAGCCATGCCCCAAACTCCACCTGCTACAGTAGCCACGCCCCAAACTCTCAGTCTGCTACAGTAGCCACGCCCCAACTCCCCTCAGTAGCCACACCCCCACCCCCCGTCTGCTACAGTAGCCACGCCCCAAACTCCCCCTGCTACAGAGCCACGCCCCAAAAAGTCTGCTACAGTAGCCAGGCCCCAAACTCTACTACAGTAGCCATGCCCAACTCTATGCTACAGTAGCCACGCCCCAAACTCTCAGTCTGCTACAGTAGCCAGGCCCCAAACTCTATGCTTGCTACAGTAGCCCCCAAACTCTATGCTTGCTACAGTAGCCACGCCCCAAACAGTCCAAACTCCCCGTCTGCTACAGTAGCCACGCCCCAAACTCTCAGTCTGCTACAGTAGCCACGCCCCAAACTCTCAGTCTGCTACAGTAGCCACGCCCAAAACTCCCCATCAGCCACGCCCAAACTGCCACAAGCCCCCCAACTATCTGCTACAGTAGCCACGCCCCAAACTCACTGCTACAGTCACGCCCCAAACTCCAGTCTGCTACAGTAGCCACGGCCCAAGCTCCCCATCAGTAGCCACACCCCAAACTCCCATCTGCTACAGTAGTCACGCCCCAAACTATCCGCCTACTACAATAGCACCGCCCAAAACTCTCAGCCTGCTACAGTAGCCACGCCCCAAACTATCCACCTGCTACAGTAGCCACGCCCCAAACTATCCACCTGCTACAGTAGCCACGCCCAAACAGTCTGCTGTAGCCACGCCCCAAACTCCCCGTCTGCTACAGTAGCCACGCCCCAAACTCTCAGTCTGCTACAGTAGCCACGCCCCAAACTCTCAGCCTGCTACAGTAGCCACGCCCAAAACTCCCCATCAGTAGCCACGCCCCAAACCCCCCGTCTGCCACAGTAGCCACGCCCCAAACTATCCACCTGCTACAGTAGCCACGCCCCAAACTCTCAGTCTGCTACAGTAGCCACGCCCCAACTCTCACTGCACGTAGCCACGCCCAAGCTCCCCATCAGTAGCCACACCCCAAACACCCCCGTCTGCTACAGTAGCCACGCCCCAAACTCTATACCTGCTAAAGTAGCCACGCCCCAAACTATCCGCCTACTACAATACGCCCAAACTCTCAGCCTGCTACAGTAGCCACGCCCCAAACTACTACAGCACACCCCAAACAGTAGCACGCCCCATACTCCCCGTCTGCTACAGTAGCCACGCCCCAAACTCCCCATCAGTAGCCACGCCCCATACTCCCCGTCTGCTACAGTAGCCACGCCCCAAATTCCCCGTCAGCATCCACGCCCCAAACTGCAGTTGCATGACTGACCTGGGCGACATCCTGCCACTGGGTGGCGTCATCTTCACTGGGGTGGATGCCGAAGTTCCAGCGCCGCTGAAGCACGTAAAGCACAGGTTCTACGGAGACGTTGAACCGCGACGACCAGCGAACTTCGAGTTGTCCCGACAGCTGCTCCGAAAACACCAGCTCCTTCCGCGGCTTCAGAGGAGATCCTGTGAGAGCCAAAGACAGACAATCACACATAATATCACCTGAAAATACTATACACGAGTGCTGATTGAGACGCACATTGACAATAAAAAGACCAAAATAAAAGAGAAAGAGAAAAAATTAAAATAAAAAGAAAAAATAATCCAATCTTTCATTTGTAAAGTATTTCATTCACAGGGTTAGACAAAAATAGACATTATCGCATGATTATTTAAAATATAAAATTGTTTAATTGAATGTGCAATAGTTAAAAATAACTCATGATAAATGATGATATAATGTGATGCTCTCATAACTGCGCTGAACCTCCCGTCTGCTGCTGACTTTAACCCTCAAAGACATTTGAAAGTCTTCCATATGTAATAAATTAAAGATTTATTAAGTACAAAGCTTTGAGAAGGAGAAAATGTTCTGCTCCGTGTCTTTCCTCGATTCGTTACAGCTGTGATGGAGCGCTGCTGATTGAGCAGCAGACATGAAGGACTTCATGAAGCTCAAAGATCTTCCACACGTCTCCATAAATCAGCTGAGCTCTGGTGAACGTGTGTCTCTTGAGACGACGTTTCCATCGGAGAACAGCGCAGGAGATGAGGACATACTTCACTACATTCAATTAAAAAAAAATTCAATTTCAATTTTAGCTTTTTTTTTTAATGTTTTTGTAATTTTTATTAGTTTATTTTAAATAATACTTATTAAGATTAATTTTTGGCTTTAGTTTTTATTTATTAGCACTGGTGGCATCTTAATAGCAATAAAACGCAATTCTCAACATCTTGACTGCATTACAATCAGGATGGCGAATACAACATGAATGAACATTTTCAGAGTGGATGAAGAAGTTCAAGGGCTGAAAATATGATGGCAGCAGTGGTGTTGAAGGCCACAAGTCGAACAGCAGCTGTACTGCATTGTGCTGCGGTTTCACAGCTCCAGCACGTGTGTGACGTCTGATCCAAACCCCAGCGCTCCAGTAAAACCCCACAGCGATCCGCGACTAACCGCTTCTGCCACACATTCACACACTCGCTCCGACTGAGATTCATCCCGTAATCACACATGAACCTCCACAGGTGCACGCCATCTCCTCCACAACACACAGCGATGCAACCCGTCTTACTGCTGTGAAGTATTCCTGCCGCTCGTGACGGGAAGGTCATGGGTTCGATTCCCAGGGAATGCATGGACTAAAGAAATGCGGACCTTGTCAGCCAGATGCATGAATGCAAACGTAAATGCTATCCTCAAAAATAAAAAAAAAATTCTTTATTTTTGTCGAATAAAAAGAGGAGACAAAATATTTTTTAACAAGCCTCTATGAGCTTTCCTGCTTGCGGATGCCAGATGTCAAGATTTTAAATCCCTCAATCAGTGTTTTTCTTAATCTTTGTAATCTGGCAACCATGCGCACATGCTCCCTCTACACTGCGTAAGACGCGCCGATGATGAACAAACAAGTAAGCTGGAGTTCAGCGATCGCCATTTGAGAGATTCTGCTAGTGTCATTCAGCTGCGACTAAATCTGCCATCAAACCTTCAGTGATGAACTGTCATAAATCCAAACATGCATGATTTAACATGTTGCTAGCATGATTTATCACATTGCTAACATGATTTAGCATTCTGCAAGCATGTTTCTAGAATGATTTAAAATGTTGCTAAAATGATTTAATATGATGCTAGTATGTTTCTAACATGATTAGTTTAGTTTAGCATGTTTTTAACATGATTTGGTACATTGCTAGAATGTTTTAACATGTTGCTAGCATGATTTATCACATTGTTAGCATGTTTTTTAACATGATTTAACACATTGATAGCATGTTTTAACATGTTGCTAGCATGATTTTGCCTGTTGCTAGAATGTTTTAACATGTTGCTAGCATGATTTAGCATGTTTCTAGTATGTTTTAACACACTGTTAGCATGTTTCTGCATGTTGATAGCATGATTTAACACGTTGCTGGCATTGTTTCTGCATGTTGCTAGATTTATCTCACGCTTTTAACATGCTGATTTAAAACGCTGTTAGCATGTTTTTAGCACATTGCTAGCATGTTTCTGCATGTTGATAACACGATTTAACACGCTGATAACATGATTTAGCACATTGCTAGCATGTTTTAACACACTTCTAGCATTTTTTAACACATTGCTAGCATGTTTCTGCATTTTGATAACATGATCTAGCACGTTGCTAGCATGATTTAGCACATTGTTAGCAGCATGTTTTAACACATTGCTAGCATGTTTCTGTATGTTGATAACATGATTTAACACATTGCTAGCATGAATGATCATGTTTTGCTAGCATGATTTATCACGTTGTTGACATGTTTTAACATGTTGTTAGCATGATTTAGGCTAGAATGTTTTAGCACATTGTTAACATGTTTCTGCATGTTGATAACATGATTTTACATGCTGTTAGCATGATTTAACACATTGCTAGAATGATTTAACATTTTGCCAGCATGTTTCTGCATGTTGCTAGCATGATTAACACGCTGCTAACTTGATTTAGGCTAGCATGTTTTAACACATTGCTAGCATGTTTCTGCATGTTGATAACATGATTTAGCACATTGCTAGCATGTTTTAGCACATTTGCTAACATTTCTGTATGTTGATAGCATGATTTAACACATTGCAAGCATGATTTAGCACATTGCTAGCATGTTTTAACACATTGCTAGCATGATTTAACACACTGCTAACATGTTTAAGCATGCTGCTAGCATGATTTATGCTAGCATGTTTTAGCACATTTCTAGCATGTTTCTGCATGTTGATAACATGATTTGGCACATGGCTAGCATGTTTTAGCACATTTCTAGCATGTTTCTGCATGTAGACAGCATGATTTAGCACGTTGCAAGCATTTTTTAGCACATTGCTATCATGATTTATCACGTTGCTAGCATTATTTAGCACGTTGCTAGCATTATTTAGCACGTTGCTAGCATGTTTCTGCATGTTGCTAGCATGTTTTAGCACGTTTCTAGTATGATTTAGCATGCTGTTGGATGGATGGATCTTAAATACTCAGCAAGAGTTCAAGTTTTAAAGTTTTGACCCCTGCAATGACAGTCAATCTTTCATAGATTTGATCGGCGGGTTACTAAAGCAGTAAGTCAGATCAGTCTGAAGGTCTGAGCCAAGTTAGTGGTCACAGCTAGAACAATTTTGGTCACAATAATTTTAGAATTTTGTTCTCAGAAGAAGAAGCAGCAGCTTAAATAGTAGATCCGTGTGTTGGCTTTGTCAACCCAACATAAATGCAGCGGCAGTGTTTTTGAAGCCGGAGTGAATAAGAAGCGTTACGTCACGCGTCAGATGCAGTGGACGGACCTCACAGGGTGTCAGGGACGAAACCTCAGCGCTCATCCATCCGTCGGAGACTAAAGGAACCGCTCCGTCTCTGGGTCAGAGAGACAAGCAAGGTTACAGTCGGCCACCTGCAGCAACATCTGAGAGCGATCTACAGCACTAGAAACAGTCACTGCTCAATTGAGCCTGTTAATGGTTTCCAGCATCTTCTATCCGAGCCTCACCAGAGTGATGACACAGAGAGAAACAATTATGCTTCTGACACAAACGAATCATGTTGATTGGGTTTGGATTTCAATAAAAGGCTTTATGGCTTTCTGCAAATGAGGGGGAACCAGTAAATCTGACATTAATAAGGATTGTGCAAGACAAACCGTAAAGATTCCTTCGCTTGCCTGGAGAAACGAAGAGAGCAGACACTTTCAGAGGTCATGTTTCGGCTCATTCTGTGAGTATAAATAACGCCGTGGTTTTATCATCTGATGCAAACAAATTTGCATATGAGCAATTATAAACTTAAATAGAAAAGTCTTTCTACAACTTTAAAAATCTTTGAGCTAATCATGACTTTATACACGCTACTTATCAAAGGTTTGGAATAATTAGTTTTTTTTGAAAGAGTCTCTTCTACGGAGCCAAGCACATGACATGCAAGAAAAAAAATAAATCGTGCACACGATTTACTAAAACGTGCTCATGATTTATTATTTCGCTCCCTCGATTTACTAAAACGTGCTCATGATTTACTATTTCGTTCCCACGATTTACTAAAACGAGCACACAATCTACTATTTCGTTCCTCTCGATTAACTAAATCGTGCGCACGACTTACTATTTCATTCCCTCGATTAACTAAACTTACTATTTCGTTCCCTCGATTTACTAAATTGTGCTCATGATTTACTATTTCATTCCCTCGATTAACTAAAACGTGCGCACTATTTACTATTTCGTTCTCCTCGATTAACTAAATCGTGCGCTCGATTTACTATTTCGTTCCCTTGATTAACTAAAACGTGCGCACTATTACTATTTCGTTCCCTTGATTACTAAATCGTGCGCACGATTTACTATTTCGCTCCCTCGATTTACTAATCGTGCGAGATTAACCGTATTTAACTAAATCGTGCGCTCCATTTACTATTTCGTTCCCTTGATTAACTAAATCGTGCGCTCCATTTACTATTTCGTTCCCTTGATTAACTAAATCGTGCGCTCCATTTACTATTTCTTCCCTTGATTAACTAAATCGTGCGCTATTTACTATTTCCCCTTGATTAACAAATCGTGTGCACGATTTACTATTTCGTTCCCTCGTTACTAAAACGAGCGCACGCGAAACTAAAACGTGCTCATGATTTACTATTTCGTTCCCTCGATTAACTAAAACGTGCGCTCGATTTACTATTTCGTTCCCTCGATTAACTAAAACGTGCGCACTATTTACTATTTCGTTCCCTCGATTACTAAATCGTGCGCGATTTACTATTTCTTCCCTCGATTAACTAAACGTGCGCACGATTTACTATTTCATTCCCTCGATTAACTAATTTACTATTTATTCCCTCGATTACTAAATCGTGCGCACTTACTATTTAATTAACTAAATTGTGCGCACGATTTACTATTTCGTTCCCTTGATTTACTAAATTTGTGCTCATGATTTACTATTTAATTCCCGATTAACTAAATCGTGCGCTCCATTTACTATTTCGTTTCCTTGATTAACTAAATTGTGCGCACGATTTACTATTTCGTTCCCTCGATTAACTAAATCGTGCTCATGATTTACTATTTCGTTCCCTTGATTTACTAAATTGTGCTCATGATTTACTATTTCATTCCCTCGATTAACTAAATCGTGCGCTCGATTTACTATTTCATTCCCTCAATTAACTAAAACGTATATTTACTATTTTCATTCCCTCGATTAACTAAATCGTGCGCTCGATTTACTATTTCGTTCCCTCAATTAACTAAAACGTGCGCAATATTTACTATTTCATTCCCTCGATTAACTAAATCGTGCGCTCGATTTACTATTTCGTTCCCTCGATTTACTAAAACGTGCGCACGATTTACTATTTCGTTCCTCGCACGATTTACTATTTCGTTCCCCGATTTACTAAAACGTTTACTAAACGTGCGCACGATTTACTATTTCATTCCCTTGATTTACTAAAACGTGCGCACGATTTACTATTTTGTTCCCTCGATTTACTATAAAGTACACATGATCCATGGCTCATGCTGATTCAATTGCACCCCATGGCATCATTTCCGTCATTAAAATTTTTCCACCATTTTGAATTTTCTGAAAAACCTACTTTTTTTTAACTCCTCCTAGAGCGTTATGTTCAATTTGCATAAAATTTGGTATGTAGTATCTACTCACACTCCAGGCAAAAAGTTATTAAAAGTACATTTTTGATCGGCCAATCGATTCTCATATAGCGCGTCAACGAATTTGACGGCAAACACACAAAAATGGATTTGATGTGGTATCTTCGCAATGATTTGGTGTATTGACACCAAACTTGGTATATGTCATTACAGGCATGACTTGAGGGTACATGCACAGTATCGTCACAGCGCCACCTACTGGTGCCGAGATAGGAAAAATGGCTATTTTTTCTTAGAACTTTTGAATGCCTTCTCCTAATGATTTCCTTAGATTCTTGAGGCATGCCAAGTTGAACAATATCCAATTTTCTTTGGTCGGCCATTTTGGGTGTCGGCCATATGAATTTTGTCATAAAATGCTGTGTTTTACGAATGAACATATAGTTACGAAACTCTGTATGATTCAATGAGGCTATGTTCTTAGAGGACCTGTAAAGTTTTAGGTCAGCGCCCCCTAGTGGTCAAGAGATATAATGAAATGTATGAAAATGCTTATAACATAAGAAAAATGAGACATATTGTCATTTAACTTAGATCATTAGATTTGTTGGCTTATATCGAGTCCTACGATATCAAATTTGCCATATTCTATCATACTTAATGTCCGCCATATTAAATTTTATTCAAAACCTACTTTTTCAAAAGTTATTAAAAGATTTTTGACAGACCCAACTGTTGTTTTATACTGCTTCAACAAATTTGACTGTCATTCTGCTTTGAGTTTCGTCAAAGCGCCACCTACTGGCACTATGACCTTTAACCTTTAACACTTTAGCCACTAACCTGGGTTGATGATGGTGCTGAGAAAGAGTTTGTACCTTTATAGAGGTTCTTCGGGACCTGGCAAGTGTGTCCGCATCCATTGGGACAGCATTTCTTTACAGTCGTGCACTCGGCGTCCGTCTCACAGCTCTCCACGCAGGCCGCTGCGAATCCGCTGGCGCGCTCCGGTGCCGGACAGTCGCCCTGCTTCAGCGTCTCCACGGAGCGCAGGAACTCGCAGCTCGTGAGGCACTCATAGTGCTTTTTTGGAAAGTGAGTCTGAAATCAGAAGCAGAACAGCATGATTAAAACGAACTGCTAGTCACTGTACGGACGCCAGCTTTGACAGTTTAGGGTGGTTAGCGCAGGGGAAATGTCTTGTTTACACAGCGCCGTGTGACTCATTTGACGAGGGAGGGCGTTTGAGAAGGAAAGAGCCATTAAGAATTTCCATCGCTGCAGTGACGTACCTCACACAAGTCCTGACACTGGTTCTCCTTCAGGTCCCATGATGCCCTGCACGGCTCCAGACACTGGAAGAGAGAAACAAAGAGGAGAAGAAGGGGCGTCAGATTATCACATCCCGGAGAAACAGAGACAAGGAAAATCAGAGAAATTAAAAAGAGCCTGAATCTCAAACGCAGATCAGCGTTTTTCAGACTTGGAACCGTGATGAAACACTGAAGCTAATAATTAATTAATTAATTAAAATGTAAAAATAAATACATTTAAAATAAAAATAAAATAATGAAAATCAATAATAAAATCAATAAAAATATAATAAAATCTAAATAAAACTACTATTTAAAATAATTCATAAAAATATAAAATTAAACAAATTATTTAAAAAACAATCAAAATAAAACACTTTCTAATGATTAACAAAATCATAAAAAATGCAAAATTAAAATAAATATATTTTAAAATTAATAGAAATCAGAATAAAACACTTATAATTAAATGATAAAAAAGTACATTTAGACAATTTTACAATAAAATCAATAAAATAAAACGATTACAAATTATTCATTAAATCATAAAAAATATAAAATTGAGCAAATCATTTAAAAATAAAAACAATAAAAATCACTAATGATCAATTAATTCATAAAAATACAAAATTAAAATACATTTTTAAATGAAAAGAAATCAAAATAAAACAATTAAATAATAAAAAAGTAAATTTAAACAAATAATCCATGCAATCAAAATAAAACATTTTAATTAGATCATAAAAAATGTAAAATTAAGCAAATTATTTTTTTACACAAAAAATAAAATAAATCACTTACTAATAATTAAATCATAAAAATACAAAACTAACATAAATACATTTCAAAATAAAAGAAATCAAAATAAAACTCATACCAAGAATTAAATAAAAAATAAATGTAAACAAATAATTTTACAATAAAAACAATAAAATAAAACTTACTAACGATTCATTAATCATAAAAAATTATTAAATTTAAAAATAGTTTAAAAATGAAAACAATAAAAAACTCACTAATGATCAATTGAATCATACAAATGCAAAATTAAAATAATTTTTTTAAAATGAAAAGAAATCAAAATAAAACACTTACTTTATTATTTAATTAGTAACTTTAAACAATTAATGCAATCAAAATAAACACTAATAATTAAATTAGATCATAAAAATATAAAATTAAAAAAGAATGATTTTAAAATAAAAAATAAAATACTAATAATTAAATAACTAATAAAATATTTTTTGAATTAAAGTCAATCAAAATAAAACAATGATAATGATTTAGATAATAAAAATATAACTAAAATAATCAGAATCATACGAGTTCAGATTATAATTCATGTTCAACAGTGTCTAACAGGAGGAATCACGAGGGCGAGTAAATGACGGTGAATCACTCGTTCATCCAGTGATTGTGTGTCAGAATCCCTCAGCAGAAGTTGCTGATGGGAAATCATTCCTCATGCACTTGTAAATCCGAGAGAGACGTCCATCAGAGCCGCAGCAGCGCTGGGTCCGACCCAAACCACACGAGCAGCGCCAACCCAAAGAGCTCAGAGCGCTTCAGCTTCAATCTGCTCACCGAGCACTGACGCTTTCTCTCTTTATGCCTGACAATTCTGAGTTCAAACATCTAAATAGTGAGATATACATTTAGAATTGCACAAAAAAGCCAGAAATAAACGGAAATAAGCAAAACAGACGCATGCAAAACATCAACCAGCATAACAGACAACAGTAACCAGTGCAAACACAGCTTCAAATCCTTCATTTCGACTCATCGTCATCTCTGAAACGCATTGAAAAACAAAGTGATATTGTGAGTAAGTGCGCTGACTCGTTTACGGGGTTTTAATTAGCTCATTAGCGGCGCTGTCGTTATTCTGCGATTGGCAGGCAAACGTTTATCTGCTGTTAGATGGAGTGTGAGGACGACTGACATTAACGGCTTAATGCTGCAGTGAGCCACGGATTTACACCAGATCGTCTGTGATCACACGAGTTATTAGAAATAAAACCAAACTTACTTAGTCAACAAAAATATATGTGTTTTCTGCCAAAATAAAAGCTCTATATGGTTTAATGGAAATTAAGATAAATATTAGTATTATTAATTTTAATGTTATGCTGTAAAACAACAACAAAAAATTATTATTATTATTATAGAAATGTAAAGAAAATCATAAATATTAGTATTAGTAATATTACTGTTGTACTGTCAAATAAAATAAATATAATATTAATAATTATTATTATTATTAATATTATTACTATTATATTAATATTTAAAAATGAAGAAATTAAGATAAGCCATAAATATTAGTGTTAGTAATTTTACTGCTGTGATGTAAAATAAAATATCATTATTATTATATTATTAACAATTAAGAAATTAACACTGCCATAAATATTAGTATTAGTAATATTGTTAAAATTGTTGTACTATAAAATAGAATAATAATAATTATATTATTATATTATTATTATTATTGTTGTTGTTGCTGTTGTTATTATATTTTTCTTTAATAACCAGCATTTATTTTACAGTGAAATATTACATTTAGTTTTTATTTTTAATTTTTTAAATTTTTATTTAATGATAATAATAATAATTATTATTATTATTGTTATTATTATTAATGTTTAAAATTGAAAAAAAATTATGACAGCCATAAATATTGATATTAGTAATTTTACTGTTGTACTGTAAAATATATTATTATTATTATTATTATTATAGTTTAACAATTAAGAAATTAAGACAGCCATAAATATTAGTATTAATAATGTTGTTAAAATTGTTGTTCTGTAAAATATAATAATAATAAAAATTATTATTACTATTATTATTGTTATTAGTATTATTATATTTTTTGTTAAATACCAGCATTTTATTTTACAGTGAAATATTACAACATTTAGTTTAAAATTTTTATTTAATAATAATAATTATTATTATTATTATTATTATTATTGTCATATTGATATATAATGACAAAATCTTGGGCCAAATTGTGCAGCCCTACAAGCAAACCTGGAGCCTTTCAATTTTAAATCGCAATTTTTAATCAGAAAAAGTCAGATTTTTACCGACTGACTCACTAAAGAGTCAATTTAGATTGAACTGATTCATTAGAGAAAACCAATTCAAATGCAAACAGGCAAGTTCTCATTTCTAGCAGAACATAAATGGATAAATGTACATTTACTATAGAAATATCCAAGATATCTTCAGGTTTTCCATGATTTACACTTTTGATCTGCACAAGATAAAGAGAAAACTCTCTCTCTCTCTCTCTCTCTCTCTCTCTCTCTCTTACATTCAATTTGAGTTTCTATTCCTGTTCTGGGAAGCCCCGCCCACCGTGAAATCTCATTGGATCAAATCCTGCTCCACATATAAAACATCAAATACCTTCCTATTGGCTGATTTTCTATTTGTCTAAACTCTCAAGAAACTCAATCTCCAAATAAAGTGTGTTTTTTAATTTCATACTGGCAGAAAAACTGAATATAATGCAAGTCTTCAACAGAACATCCTGCAGCTCCAGTCAAGCGTCAGCGAGAAATGCAGCGGTTTGTTTGTTTTAGCTGGTTGTGTTTGTCCTCTGTTGCTATGTGTCCTTTCTCTTGGACTTCTTCTGCTCGGCTAAACAGAAACAGATCATTTCATTCACCTTCATTAACATGTGGGAAGCTGAACGCTGCTTTGTGAGAGCAGAAAGAAACTGTCTGAGCGGGGTTAACGCCGACAACACCAGCGGCTGATTTCACAAAAACACAGAGAGAGATTGATGCCGCTTCACACGTAACGACAAGAGCCTACAGGAAAAAACCTGGAAAAATAAATGTGACACAGGCGACAGCTGAGGTAATACAAACTACAGGGAAAAGAGTGTGGAAAACGTTGCTTAGGAGTTTTTGTTGGAGTCAATGGAGCGTGAGACACAAACGACACGACTGCAGAGAGAGAGAGAAAGAGAGAGAGAGAGAGTGAACGAATGAAAGAAGAAACTCTATAGAGCAGGTGTGATTGATCTACAGGGTGTGTGTGACTGAACAAACACTCAACTGCTCTTCAGATCATATGAGGACTATTACTAGGAAAAATAAAGAATAGTAGTATAAAAACTAGTAAATATCTAAGCACACTGAGATCGAACTGAACAGCATTAGATCAGTAAACCATCTGAAGAGAAACACCATCTCACACAGAAAACAAGAGTGTGTGTGTGTGTGTGTGTGTTTGTAGGCAGTCGGGACACACTTCATCTGAATGAATCAAACCTCCGAGACAGTCGACAAACACAAACACAAACAAACACAAACACAAACACATCTTCCATCATCAGTGGTGAGGTTCACTCTGAGATGACATCATGGTGAGGGTCACGCGGGGTTAATCAGAGATACTCGTTACTGCCGGAGAGAAAGTGTTCAGAAGAAACACAAAACCAGCCTGATAATCTTGTTAAAACAACCCAAATAGTTAAACAGCCCATGAGTTAAAACAATGGGGTTAAAACAGCCCTGGGTTAAAACACCCAATGCTGGGTTAAAAAACCTATTCATGCGCTGGGTTGGGTTCAATCACTGGTTAAAACAGCCCAATCGCTGGGTTATCGCTGGGTTAAAACAGCCTACTGGGTTAAACAACCCATCGCTGGGTTAAAAAAACCATTCAGTGGGTTGAAACAACCTGGTTAAAACAACCCAATCATGGTTTAAAACACAATCTGGGTTAAAACAGCCCAATCGCTGGGTTAAAACAGCCCAACCGCTGGGTTAAAACAGCCCATTTGCTGGGTTAAAACAACCCATTCACTGGGTTAAAACAATCCAATCGCTGGGTTAAAAAACCTATTCAGTGGGTTAAAACAACCCAATCGCTGGGTTAAAACACCCAATCGCTGGGTTAAAACAACCCAATCGCTGGGTTAAAACAACCCAATCGCTGGGTTAAAACAGCCCAATTAAAACAGCCCATTTGCTGGGTTAAAACAGCCCCGCTGGGTTAAAAAACCAGGTTAAAACCCAAAAACAACCCAATCGCTGGGTTAAAACAGCCCAATGGGTTAAAACAACCCAATCGCTGGGTTAAAAAACCCAACCGCGGGTTAAAACAGCCCATTCAGGAATTAAAATCAACCCAATTGCTGGGTTAAAAAACCCAGTTCGCTGGGTTAAAACAACCCAATCGCTGGGTTAAAACAACCCAACCGCTGGGTTAAAACAATCCATTCAGTGAATTAAAATCAACCCAATTGCTGGGTAAAAAACCTATTCAGTGGGTTAAAACAACCATTCGCTGGGGTTGGGTTAAAACAACCCATTCGCTGGGTTAAAAAACCATTCGCTGGGTTAAAACCCCTGGGTTAAAACGCTGGGTTCGCTGGGGTTAAAACGACCTTCGCTGGGTTAAACAACCCATTCGCTGGGTTTTCGCTGGGTTTAAAACAACCCAATCGCTGGGTTAAAACAACCCAATCGCTGGGTTAAAAACAACCATTCGCGGGTTAAACGTGGGTTTCGCTGGGTTAAAAGAATCCAATCGCTGGTTAAAACATCCATTAAAACAACCAATCGCTGGGTTAAAACAACCCAATGGGTTAAAAACAACCAATTCGCTGGGTTAAAACAATCCAAACGCTGGGTTAAAACAATCCATTCGCTGGGTTAAAACAATCCATTCGCTGGGCTGGGTTAAAACGCTGGGTTAAAACGTTAAAACGACCCATTTGCTGGGTTAAAATAACCCATTTGCTGGGTTAAAATAACCCAATCGCTGGGTTAAAACAGCCCAATCACTGGGTTAAAACAACCCATTTGCTGGGTTAAAACAACCCAACCGCTGGGTTAAAACAGCCCAATTGCTGGGTTAAAAAACCTATTCGGTGGGTTAAAACAACCCAAATGCTGGATTTGTCCATTTTCAACCCAACTTCGGTTGTTTTTAACCCAGCATTTTTTAGAGTGAAATGCTTGGAATAGAGTTTTTTGTATTGTTTTAAGTCTCTTCTGCTCACCAAGACCACATTTATTTGATCAAAAATACAGTAAAATAGTGAAATATTATTCCAGTGTAAATCAGCTGTTTTCTATGTGAATATATAGTAAAGTGTAATTTATTCCTGTGATCAAAGCTGAATTTTCAGCATCATTACTCCAGTCTTCAGTGTCACATGATCCTTCAGAAATCATTCTGATATGAAGATTTGCTGTTCATATTTTAAAACAGTTCATATCTTTGTGGAAACCGTCATATATTTTATTTTTCAGGATTCTTTGATGAATAGAAAGTTCAGCATTTATAATAGAATCTTTTGGAACATTATAAATGTCACTTTGATTAATTTAAAGCATCATTGATGAATAAAAAAACAACAACAACATGAACTTATTCTATTTTCAGCAAACGTGTCCAAAGCCACAGGATCATTTCATCTTGAAGACAAAACAAAACTAAACCCTTAACATTCCCACTCAGGAGATAAAGGAGCGCTAACGAACAACACGACCAACACCACAGAGTATCAAAGACAGACGCTGTGAAATATCATTTAAATTATTGATCTAAACGCAGCGAGAAGCCAACAACAAAAGACCCCGATGCATATCCAGCCAACATAAATTATACATGCGGTTCACAATCAGATGCGCCTGCGTTATTTATGAGCTGAGGAAACGGAGCGGCCGGATCGAGCTTTGTCTGCGCTGGAATGTAATAGTGCTGCGCTTTAATACTGCATGAGGCTCCAGACGCTCGCTGACAGACGCCGTTCTGAGATAAACGCCTCTTAAATATGACCTACATCTGTGAGTGCGCACCGGACTGACTAATTATTTCTCTGTCCTTGAAGAAAAAGGCAAGTTTTGTCCATAAGCACTCTATTACACTAACAGTCAAATGTGTGGAATAATCAAGATTTTTGAATGTTTTTTATTGGTTTTATTTGATCCAAAATACAGTAAAAATTCTGAAATATTTTTACAATTTAAAACATATGATTTCTATTTTAATATACTTTAAAATCTAATTTATTCCTGTGATCAAAGCTGAATTTTCAGCATCATTACTCCAGTCTTCAGTGTCACATCAACATTTTTTTCCACAAAGTCTTCAAATACATTTAATATTTGCATTTAAAAGGAACTAATTGAGGTGAAAAGTTATCAAAAAGGGGTAAAAAGAAAAATGAAGCATCTAAAGCATATAAAAACAAACAGGAATCAGCCTAAAAGCTTCACATTCATGTGTCATTGAGCGCTAATAAAGCGAGTGAAGATGGACCCTGTAACTCAAGCTCGATTAATCTTTCCTCTCAAGCTCAGTTTACAAATCATGACCCGACGCCTCGACGGGACGCATCCATCAGAACAGGGTCAGATCTGAGATAACGTCCTGAAATGAAGGAGCCGCTCTGGAGGTCCCTGTCGCCGGGCGAATATCTGATTTACCGTATATGAGCGCGTCCATAACGATATTTCAGAGGTGCTGATGGAGAAACACCTGCGAGGAAAAACACCGGAGTCTGTCACATGAGGCACTCGTGGTTCTTCTCAGTCTTACACGGTCTAAAACAAACATTAAACTGCAAAAATATTCAGTTTTAATCAGTATTTTGGGCCTTTTCCAATCAAAAATATTCTTAGTTACTTGAAATGCAAAATGCTTTTTCTTGTTTTAAGCATAAATCTAATGAAACTGAGTGAAGTTGATGGAAGACAACAACTTTACCAATTTGTGATGTCACAGAGGAAATATTACAGAAGCTGAAGCAAAAGTTACTTTTTATTATTAGCAATTTATTTTGATGAAATATTAGGAAAATAAACATTAAATTATGTAAGATGTAAACAAAAGATGCCACTTGATTTTCAGCTATTTTTATATTTTTATTTATATAAGTAAAAAACATTAAATTATGAACAATTATTTTAAAAAGCATATTATATGAGTTGCCTTTTGATTTTTAGCAATTTATTTTAATGAAAGATTAAGTAAAACCATTAAACTATGAAAGATTATTAAGAGAAAACATTATGTAAGTTGTAAACAAAAGTCGCTATTTGATTTTTAACAATTTATTTAGATGAAAAGATTAAGAGAAATTTTCTTTTTTATTTTTAGCAATTTATTTTGATGTAACATTAAGTAAAACTAATTAAATTATGAAAGATTTTGAGAAAAAAAACATAAAAACAAAAGTAGCCTTTTTATTATTAGCAATATAATCATTTATTTTAATGAAAGATTAAGTAAAAAACAATAAATTATGAAAGATTATTAAGAAAAATACATTATATAAGTTGTAAACAAAAGTTGCAATTTATTTAGATGAAAGATTAAGAGAAAGAAATATTACATAAATTGCTTTTTTATATTTTTAGCAATTTATTTTGGTGAAACATTAAGTAAAACCATTAAATTATGAAAGATTATTAAGAAAAAAACATTATATAAGTTGTAAACAAAAGTCGCATTTCATTACTAGCAATTTAATAATTTATTTTAATTAAAGATTTAGTAAAAATCATTAAATTATGAAAGATTATTAAGAAAAATATATTAAGTAGTAAACAAAAGTTGTTGTTTTTTTATTTTTAGCATTTTATTTTGATGAAAAATTAAGTAAAACCATAAATTATGAAAGATTATTAAGAAAAATACATTATATAAGTTGTAAACAAATGTCGCATTTCATTACTAGCAATTTAATAATTAATTTTAATTAAAGATTTAGTAAAAATCATTAAATTATGAAAGATTATTAAGAAAAATATATTAAGTAGTAAACAAAAGTTGTTGTTTTTTATTTTTAGCATTTATTTTGATGAAAAATTAAGTAAACCATAAATTATGAAAGATTATTAAGAAAATACATTATATAAGTTGTAAACAAAGCATTTCATTACTAGCAATTTAATAATTTATTTTAATTAAAGATTTAGTAAAAATCATTAAATTATGAAAGATTATTAAGAAAAATATATGATAATACAATAAGTTGTAAACAAAAGTTGCTTTTTTTATTTTTAGCAATTTATTTTGATGAAAAATTAAGTAAAACCAATAAATTATGAAAGAATATTATGAAAAAAACATAAGTTGTAAACAAAAGTTGCCTTTTAATTTTTAACAATTTATTTAGAAGAAAGATTAAGAGAAAAAATATATTATAGAAATTGCCTTTTTATTTTTAGCAATTTATTTTGATGATAAATTATAATAAATAATAATATATAATAATGTATTATTATTATTATTAAAAATAATAATAACATAATTATAATAAATAAATAATATTAAGAAAAAAAAATATTTGAATGTACTGATGAATCATTCACAATAAAGTTTCGTTTCACGTTCACACCAATAATGATAACTGTATTAATAATAAAAATCAATAATAAACTATAAGATCTCAGAGTCCACATCACAACTAACGGTAACGACACACAAGAATAATATCAATGGAATCAAAATCAGAACGATTTTTTCCAGCTGATGAACGATAAAAACATTGACAGCCAATCAGAATCCATCCTGCTTCGAAGCACTCGAGCATTTAAAGCGACAGACGACAAAACTGCAGCGAACGCTTACAATAAACAGAACAATATCGTATGATATCATGTGGACACTAATATAGTTATCATTATACACAAGAAAATATATTGGTGTAGAAACAATTTTCACTCAGATTTTGCTTGCAAATTACAAAAAACAGCAAGTAACAATTAAATTAAACATGAAATTTTGAAGTAGGAAAACTGAGTAACCTTTATTTACAACTTGGCCCTAAAACCAGGAACATGAAGTAAAGTACGAGTGATTCATTTAAACAAGATGTAGATCTTTTAAACAGTAGGTTTTGGTCATCAGGAAACAGATTAGCAGGACTAACGAAGGGTTTAGTAATGACTAATGACTTGTGCTCTGACAGACTCCAGAACTCACGGCTCCTCTTAATGCATCCTCCGCAAAGAAGGGCGAAGAAAAGATGCATCTGTCAGTAAACTCATTGCAACACGCTTCTGAGCCAAATAAACGACAGCGGGAAGACACTGAGGGTTATTAATCGAGCGCCGGCACATCTGTACACTGATAAGAGGACAGGCCGCTTCCGTCCAGCGCTGTCAAACAACCGTCACTGTTTATCACTCCGAGAGGATTTTACAAGCTGCTCTGATTATGATAATCCCTCAGGACCGGGAGAAAATTAAAAATCTGAGCTGAAGGCCGCGCTATCATGACAGCTGTGAGGAACGTCATTACTGCCAAACCGCTGTTTATTTACACCACAGAGTCCGACAGCGACGAAATGTAAACCTGGAAACTGATTCTGAAACATTCAGAGCAGAGAAACACTTTAAAGTAAAATGAAGAAGAAGTACAAAACTGAATTATTTCCACCAAATCACAGGTAGTTTGCATTAAAATTTGCATATTGCGTAAAATGTAAACAGGCAACTAGATGAAAACATGGTTCAACTTTATAGTTTGATTGATTTAAAATGTCTCTACAAATGTACCTTTGAAAAGTTTGGGGTCGGTAATGTTTTTGAAAGTCTCTTGTGCTCACCAAGGCTGCATTTATTTGATTAAAAATACAGTAGAAATTCTGAAATCTGTTTTCCATGTGAATATATAATAAAATATAATTTATATCCAGTGATCAATGCTGAATTTTCAGCATCATTACTCCAGTCTTCACTGTCACATGATCCTTCAGAAATCATTCTGATATGATGATTTGCTGCTCAAGAAACATTTATGATGATTATCAATGTTGAAAACAGTCATATTTTTGTTGAAAACCGTCATATATTTTATTTTTCAGGATTCTTTAATGAATTGAAAGTTCAAAAGAACAGCATTTATACATCACTGTAATAATATAATAAAATATAGCTGCGAGCAGCAATTATAGGGGTTCAAGCGCTTTAAGGCCTTTAAGCACATTCGTAAAATGGTATTATGTTTTAATTAGCAAGCCTGTATCAACTTAGATCAGAGATGGAAAAGACCATTTACAGTAAATGCAGGCAATTTACCATAGGAAATATATCATTTTTTACAACTTTTTAACAGTTATAGCCCCACCTATATGGACGAATCTCCATAAAAGTATGCATGCTTCTTTAGAATCATGTGCCGCATGTGCTCACGTAATGATCCACAGTTTTGAGTTTTCATTTAGGAGTGATAGGCTTTTAGGAATACTTGGCCATGCCTGTTTTTTAAATGACCCTGCTATAGCTATCCAAAGGCCAAAGTTCAACATTTTTTTTTTGATTAACTATTGACCTAGAGAGTGCCGAGAATTGTGCCGCAGTTGAGCTAAAAACTGAGGAATGGTAAATAATCTCTAATATTTAACAAATGATTTGGTGGACAGCGGCGGTCCTAGAAGCAAAGTTGCTCAGAATGAGGAGTTCTACAGAATTGCGATACACGAAGCAGGCGGTGGCCGATGAATTCTCAAAGGTCGTGAGTCAAACAGGTCCAGCGAGATTCGTTCAGATTGGTCTCCGTTAACCATATCTGATAGCTGCTCAAAATTCATTGGCCGATGGCAGACATGTTTTTTGACATACGTCAATGTCCTCACAGACAGTCGTGGCCCCTTGGATGAAGACACTGCATGCCAATTTCCAAGTCATTTGGCCTAACGGTGAAGTAGTTATAGCTGTTTTCAGGTTTTTTTTATGTTATAGCACCACCAAGTGGCCAGTTGCAGCGTCCTTTTTCACTCGACCACAGAATTAGTTTTTACATAGATGTGCCAATTTTGGTGAAAATATCTCATTCCGTTCACAAGTTATAGCCATTTTAGTAAAAGTGGCTCCACCCACTTTGAACGTTTTGGCGTCCCTTAGAGACCGTGAATCGAGATACGTCAGTGTCCTCATAGACAATCATGGCACCTCGGACGAAGATACTGTATGCCAATGTTCAAGTCATTTAGACTAACAAGGACTTTTTTGATAATTATTGACAACCAGACTCCGGAGAATCTCGCTGCACTGGTTTGGTTCTGATTGGGCCAAAAACCTAGGACTAGTTCACCAAAGTTGTTTTTTGAAATAATCTCCAATATTTAACGAACAATTCGATGGACAGCGGCGGTCCTAGAGGCAAAGTTGCTCAGAATGAGGAGTTCTACCATGTGGTACGAAAGTCGTGGTCGTGTGCGAAAAGTGCGCGATTCACAATACTTTATACACATGAAAAACACAAAGGCGCCCCCCAGTGGATGATTTCCTTCGAATTTCTTTTGAATTTCTGTCAAACAGGCCCAGTGAGTTTCGTTCCAATCGGCCTCTGTTAATCTTGTCTGATAGCTGTTCAAAATTCATTGGTCGATGGCGGACATGTTTTTTGACATACATCAATGTCCTCACAAACAGTCGTGGCCCCTTGGATGAAGACACTGCATGCCAATTTCCAAGTCATTTAGACTAACAAGGACTTTTTTGATAATTATTGACAATCAGACTCCAGAGAATCTCGCTGCACTGGTTTGGTTCTGATCGGGCCAAAAACCTAGGACTAGTTCACCAAAGTTGGTTTTTGAAATAATCTCCAATATTTAACGAACGAGTCGAGGGACAGCAGCGGTCCTAGAGGCAAAGTTGCTCAGAATGAGGAGTTCTACCATGTGGTACGAAAGTTGTGGTCGTGTGCGAAAAGTACACGATTCATGATACTTTATACACGTGAAAAACACAAAGGCACCCCCCAGTGGATGATTTCCTTCGAATTTCTTTTGAATTTCTGTCAAACAGGCCCAGTGAGTTTCGTTCCAATCAGCCTCCGTTAACCTCGTCTGATAGCTGCTCAAAATTCATTGGTCGATGGCGGACATGTTTTTCGAGATACACCAATGTCCTCATAGACAATCATGGCACCTCGGACAAAGACGCTGTATGCCAATGTTCAAGTCATTTAGACTAACAAGGACTTTTTGATAATTACTGACAATCAGACTCCGGAGAATCTCGCTGCACTGGTTTGGTTCTGACTGGGCCAAAAACCTAGGACTAGTTAACCAAAGTTGGTTTTTGAAATAATCTCCAATATTTAACGAACAATTCGATGGACAGCGGCGGTCCTAGAGGCAAAGTTGCTCAGAATGAGTTCTACCATGTGGTACGAAAGTCGTGGTCATGTGCGAAAAGTACACGATTCATGATACTTTATACACGTGAAAAACACAAAGGCGCCCCCCAGTGGATGATTTCCTTCGAATTTCTTTTGAATTTCTGTCAAACAGGCCCAGCGAGTTTTGTTCCGATCAGCCTCCGTTAACCTCGTCTGATAGCTGCTCAAAATTCATTGGTCGATGGCGGACATGTTTTTTGAGATACGTCAACGTCCTCATAGACAGTCATGACACCTTGGACAAAGACACTACATGCCAATTTTCAAGTCGATCGGACTAACGGTGAAGTAGTTATAGCCATTTTTATGTTTTTTTTCTGTTATAGCGCCACCAAGTGGCCAGTCAAGACAGCGTTTTTCACGAGACCACAGAATGAGCTCTTACATAGGTGTACCAAATTTGATGAAAATATCTCATTCCGTTCACGAGTTATTGCCATTTTAGTAAAAGTGGCTCCGCCCACTTTGAATGTTTTGGCGTCCCTTAGAGACCGTGAATTGAAATTTAAAGGTTTTTTTGATAATTATTGACAATCAGACTCCGGAAAATCTCACTGCACTGGTTTGGTTCAGATCGGGCCAAAGTTCTTAAAAAAATACACGAAAATTTTGATCAATATAAGACTTGAGTCTACGCCTAACGGAGTTATGAGCAATTGCGTTCTTTTGACCGCTGTAGCGCCCTCTTCAGGCTGATCAGGGTGAGCCTTGGTGACATTGTAGATGGTGTGAATACTACCAGCAAGTCCCAAGTCCCATTTCCCAAGTGGAAATGTTAACAATTACAATAGAGTTTCAGCGTTACGTTCTTGAACCCCTAAAAATAAAATATAAAAAAATGGTAATAATATTAAATTTTGCACCACTGCTGTCACCAAATGGAATCACAAAAAGAATGAGTTTCAAACAGGTTTTCTGGACACTCCCTCCCGTCTGTCATTGGTCAAATGAACAAATAGTCCCGCCCCCAAAACTCATGTCATTGGCTGAGTCAGTGTTTTAATAATTCCCCCAAAATCCACCTATTATGACACACTTCACAAAAGTATTTTAACATCCAAACAATGCAATCACCTTCAGAGATGAGTCTGACGATTTAAATTTCCCCACATTCCCATTAAAAAACAAGAATTCTAGTGAACATTGTGAATATTTCTTTTGCATTTGACATTGTTTTACCATTTTCAGAATCCTGAAATCACAACAGAGTTTCTAAAAGCGACATTTAATTGGATGAAAAGACAGATTTCCTTTTTCTGATGCAGCACAATGAGCGTGAAAGCGTGTGAACGTCTGGATGCGTGTGCGTCTGGCCACATATTCTCTCCTCACACAGCCGCTCTTTTACGCCGCTGTTGTGCCACCCACCATGATGAGTAATGAGTTGAGCAGATAGCAGACAGAAGCCCATCAAACTTAACAGCCATGTCCCATCAGGGCATCTCCTGCTGGGTCCTGACCAGCCCTCGCCACACACATACAGCACAGACGCCACAGCGGGAAACTCATATCAGGAAGCAAATAAAGACACTCATTCGCCCGTTTACGCAAACTGGGAAAGTAGAAGGAATTTTGCAATACAGAGAAACAGAAAACTGACAGTCAACAGTGGGAATAATTAAGATCTGCTGCTAACCAAGTCTGCATTTATTTGATCAAAAATACAGTAAAAATTGTGTAATAATCTAAAACAGCTGTTTTCTAGGTGAATATATAGTAAAATTTAATTTATTCACATGATCAAAGTTGAATTTTCAGCATCATGTGACACTGAAGACTGGAGTAATGATGCTGAAAATTCAGCTTTGATCACAGGATATAAATTAAATTTTACTACATATTCACATGGGAAACACATATTTTAAATTATAAAATATTTCACAATTTTTACTGTATTTTTGATCAAATAAATGCAGCCTTGGTGTGCAGAAGAGACTCTTTACATATTATTACAAACTTTTGAGCAGTTGTGTATGATATAAGTGCATGATGAGCAATATGCACTTTATATATAATAATATCACAGTTCATATCACTATAAGGTAAAAGTGCTCGATGTACTAGAGAAAGCGAGTGTTTCTGTCCTCTGAAGGATGATGTCCTTCATGCTCGCGTTGAGCGAGGTGTTGCTGTAACTCATCTGGTTTACGTGTCCAACAAAAGGAGCTTTGAAGTCCTTCCTGAAGACCAAAACCTCCACCGTAAAACCAACAGTGAGTCATTAACTGATTCAAACCAAAAGTTCACAATGTTATTGCAGGACGGCATTGGATAAATATCATTTTGTCAGGTTAGATAATCATTTACACCCCTTTATCTAAATATCTCTACTTAATCGTAGTTAAACGCCATATTTGTAGTTTTTAACACTTTTTATTCATGTTTGTAGTTCTAATTGAATCCACGTCCAACACGCAATGGATTATGGGCAATATTAGAGTGTGTACGGATTCAAAACGGGAAAAGTAGAACATCTTTGGAATCTCACTATGATTGGGACACTAGTTCTAATACTATTTAGGATGGATAGCATGTGAATTGGAACACAGCACATGAGTTCAATACTGATTTGTGATTCTTCTGAGCTGATTCTTTTAATGAGTCATTCATTCATTCGTGACTCGGACTACACACTGATTCGCTTTTTTGTTTGTTCAGACAATGCAATAGAATATTGGTTGTCTTTATAATATGATTTTGTGGTGCATTTTTTTACACTCCAGTACTTTTCACAGAATTAAACGGCTCTGAATCTTCTTGATTCCCATCCCTAATCATGATAATGCAGAATCAGATCACATGAAAACCCAAACTGAACTGCTGCAGCAACTGACCTGGAAAAGCACTCCATTGAAAAGTCAGACTCATTTCTACCCTGTGAAAAGGAGGTGGTGCTGGTGGAGGTCTTAAAAGCATCTCGCCCTTTTCCCAGGATTCTTGTTAGCCACAAAAACGTAATCTCCGATCTTAAAGGAATGGCACAGGCATGCAATCTTACCCAGAAACACAACAAACACCTTAGGATGCTTTTCTATTTAAAAACATGTTTCAACAAAAGAAATGCATCTAAACAACTCAATCAATGCATGCTTTTGGCTGCACGATAAATTGTGTTTTAATCGTCCAACTAATTAAACATAATTGTATGCGATATTTTCCTGCCGGTTGTTTATCATGAAAACACAAGCTTTCAGGCTTGTGGTTGCCAGATGTCAAGAGTTTAAATCCCTCAATCAGAGCTTTTCTCTTATATATGAATATGTGAATGCATGTAACACAAAACAAATTCAAATTTTGTGTTGTTTTAATAGAAAAAGTTTGGAATTGTTGGAGTTAATATAAGGAATTTCACTGGTTTAGCTTTTGAGAAAAATGCTGGGTTGTTTTTTATAACCCAAATGTTGGGTTCAGCCTGCTGGGTAATTTTATTGCGTTATTTTTTATACTTTTATATTTTATATAACCCCGTCACATACCTTCCCGGTGCTGGGTCAAAGTAACCCAATGTTGGGTAATCTGTGTCAAACCGGTTAAAACTGGAACTTAACGGTCATTTTGTTTCTGTTCTGAGCGAAAACTTCCTGAATGAAATTAAGGTTTGTATTACATTGTATTCCCATCAAATTATTACTGTACAGAGAGAAAAACGTCTGTAGTCTCAGATTTGACCTTTTTGGTTTACATGTACGCCGCAGTCTGCTTGGAATGCTAGCCTTCTACAAACGCAGCACACACCGGATCCACAAGCACAAGGTAACAATGTTTTTATGTAATTTTTCAAAAATGAACATATAAGATTGCAATTTAATGAACTGGAACAGTCTACTGATACCAGTCTTCTTTCCACAGATTTCCATTGGCTGCTGTTTCTGACTTACCAATAAAAATACTGTATATGAACTGTTTCTGTTCTATATGTATAGAGAGATTTTAGAGTGCATTATTTAACATTAAAAAACAATATCAAATTGACTGATCCAGCACTGATTAAAAAAAACAACCCAGCAAATGGGTTAAATATAAAACCCAGCAAACTAGGTAAAAATAACCCAGCATGTGTTCTGTCCAATATTTACCCAGCGCTGGGTTGCCAAATAACCAAAAATGGGTTGTTTTTAACCCAGCATTTTTTAGAGTGAAGCTTTTTCTTGTACCAGTTTTCGTAACGTAACGATTGTGTTCATTTCTATCATGAATATCATACATTGGAAAAGTGACATTCTCTTGATGTGGAAAAGCAATAATTCTGATGAAATGTTAAAAGAAATTTCTAAAATGACAATTATATTTTATATATTATATATATATATATATATATATAAATATATATAATAATATATTATTATTATTACATTATATTGTTTAACCAGCAATGGGTTGTTTTAACCCATTGTTTTAACCCCAGCGATTGGATCGTTTTAGCCCAGCGACTGGGTCATTTAACCAGCAATTTAACCCAGCGTGGTGTTTTAACCCAGCGAATGGGTCGTTTTAACCCAGTGCGTTTTAACCCAGGATTGGGTCGTTTTAACCCAGCGAATGGTGTTTTAACCCAGGTTGGGTCGTTTAACCCAGCGATTGGGTCTTTAACCCAGCGATGGGTCGTTTTAACCCAGCGAATGGATCGTTTTAACCCAGCGAATGGGTTTTAACCCAGTGATGGGTCGTTTAACCCAGCGAATGGTGTTTTAACCCAGCGAATGATTGTTTTATCCCAGCGAATGGATCAGCGTTTTAACCCAGCGATGGGTCGTTTTAACCCAGCGATTGGGTTTTTTTTTACCCAGCGATTGGGTCGTTTTAGCCCAGCGATGGGTCGTTTAACCCAGCGAATGGATTGTTTTAACCCAGCGATTGGGTCGTTTTAGCCCAGCGACTGGGTCGTTTTAACCCAGCGAATGGGTTGTTTTAACCCAGTGATGGGTTGTTTTAACCCAGCGACTGGGTCGTTTTAGCCCAGCGACTAGGTTGTTTTAACCCAAAAATTACTGCAAATTACTGTAATTTAAAAATTACTGTATTGTTGCTTAAAATGAATTCAAAATATGTTGGAAATGAACATTTAATTAATAAGTTAAATAAATAATAATTAAACAATAATATTATCAAATTGTTATTAATAAATGTTTTGATTATGTTTTGATTATTTATTATTATTATTGTTGCCTCTAGTAATGTGTCTGATTTTACTTTCCAACATATTTTGGTTCATTTTAAGCCATATAGTAATTTTTAAACAATAGTTGAGTTAAATAAAACTATCCAGCAGGTTAAGCAAACATTTAAAACTGCTGTGTTAAAATAATTGCTGGGTGTGTTCATTTTGTGTCCAACTTGGGTTGTTTTTAACTCAGCATTTTTTTGGAGTGTATATACATTATTTATATATACACACACACACACACACACACATAATTGTCATTTTAGAAATTTCTTTTTACATTTCATCAGAATTATTGCTTTTCCACATTAAGCACAAATGAAGAGAAGTCACTATTCCAATGTATATATATATATTGTTAATTACTATGTATATGTGTATATTATATATATATAATTGTAAATTGTTTTAAAATATTTCTCTGTAATTACTTAAATTTATATTGTTAAAAAAGCTCAAAAGCAAAACATTCCAATTCTTTCAGCAATAAGAATTTCTCATGAAACCGCGTCCAAGTCAAATATCACAACAAAACCAAAAGAACGAAAAAGTCAAATCAACGTTTCAAAAGTCATAAACATTCATTTCAGCATCAAGTATGTGAATAGTCCTGTCCAGCCGAATAATAAACTCTATTTCTAAAAAAACACACTTTATTGAGTCTATTTTCGAGAACGAGTTTGGCATTGCCGCTTATTTGCAAAGCAAATCAACTCTTGGAAGTCTGACCCTTGTGAGCGACTCAAACTGCTTTTCAGCTCCTCGTTTCCACCCACTTTCGCTTGAACAAGCACCCAGAAGTTGTCAAACTTTCTTGGCGTGTGAAGGCCGAAGTGGTCACACGAAAGATAAAGAAAAGAAACACAAAAAGGCCTGACAAAGGCCCGCGGGTGTGAATGGAGGGTGATGGTGATGCTGTGGCATGCTAATGAAGCTCTAATACTCACAAATGCAGGGCAGCGGGGTTAATTATCATAACAACGGGGGGCTTCTGGAGATGGACACTTCGCAGGAGACGGCCAAGACTGTCCTTCTCCGATGAAGAGCGAAGCGCGGATGGGTCTGAGAGGTCACTTCATCTTTGTTTAAATAATTAACCCACCTTTGCTTCACTGTTGTCGGAGGAGCGACACCACGGCGAGCCGTTCTAGAGGACAGAACGAACCGGCGTTCGGTCGGAGCTTTGCTTTTGTTTGTGTCTGCGGTGACTCGGAGGAAAGGCTCAACAGGTTGAACAGAGCTATTCACAAACACACAAACACACACACTGTATGAACAATGCTCTGGAAGCCCCATATGAGCGGCTCAGTGTGGGTCCTGCTTTGTGTTGTGAGGACTTTACAAACAGATCACTTCATTAAGAGGAGATGAGCGGCTCTAACCCGCCGGTAACATCTGAAACACACAAACACTCACTTCAGCACTTACACAACATCACAGACACACGTGCATCGATCACAGTTAACCACTGATGCAGATCGACTCCAAACGACCAACATCGACCGGCCTGTTTGTTTAGATGGCTGTGCAGAAATCTTTCTTTCTTTCTTTTCTTTCTTTCTTTCTTTGTCCATCCATCCATCCGTTTGTCCAGCTATATATCCATCTGTCTGTTTGTCTATCAATCTATCTGTCCGTCTGTCTTCATCTATCTGGTCTAATCCAATCCATATCTGTCATCCATCCATCCCCATCCGTTATCTGTCCACCATCATCCTCTATCATCCGTCCATCCATCCATCCATCCATCTATCTGTCCATCTCCACCTCCATCCATCCATCCATTCGTCTGTATCCATCCATCCATCCATACCCGTCACATCCATCCATCTTCCATCTGTCCATCATCCATCTTGTATCTGTCATCCATCTTCCATCTATCCATCCATCCGTCTATCTGTCATCCATCCTTCATCATCCATTGCCATCCCTTCGTCTATCTGGCATCCATCCATCTATCATCCATCCTATCTGTCATCATCTCCATCCATCTGTCCATCCTTCCATCCGTCCATCCATCCATCATCCATCATCTGTCATCAATCATCCATCATCCTCTATCTGCATTCCATCTCTATCCATCCATCCTCCATCCATCTGTCATCCCATCCATCCAATCCATCATCCATCCATCTGTCCATCCATCCATATGTCATCCATCCCTTCCATCATCCTCCATCAGAGCATCCATCCATCCGTCTATCTGTCCATCCACTCCTGTCCCATCCTTCCATCATCCATCTTCCATCCATCAATCCATCCATCTGTTGATCTGTCCATCCATCCATCCATCCTCCATCGGTCATCCATCCTTCCATCCATCATCCATCATCTGTCCATCCATCCATCATCATCAATCATCCATCCCTTCCATCCATCATCATCCATCCATCCATCCATCATCCATCCATCATCATCTGTCATCATCCATCATCCATTCTGTCATCCATCCTTCCATCATCCTCCATGTGCCATCCATCTGTCCATATCTTGATCTGTCATCGATCTGTCCATCCATCCACCATCCATCTATCTGTCACCATCCTTCCATCCTCCATCCATCCATCCATCCATCCATCATCCCATCATCCCCATCCGTCTTCCATCATCCTTCCATCCATCCATCCATCCATCCATCTATCTATCCATAAAACTTCAAGCCTTTTTAAGTTTTTCAAACTTAGTTTCCATTATTTTTCTAGCTAAAATGACAGTTATATGAATTTCTTTGAATTTCAATTCATTTTAATTCTACTTCCTTCCATTCCCAAAACCAGAACTGCATTTCTGCATCCTGTTTTCTACATTCAAATTCAAATCCAGGAACTGAATTCAACTCTGAATGGCGCACAACTCTGCAGCGTTTAAACACAGCTAGATGATCGATTATAACGGCACAGAGCACGTTTTAAAAACTCAAACTATCAACTCGACACAACATCTCAAGACACGAAACAGCGAAACATGATGCAACAGGCAAAAAACGTTCATCTGACGCATGTGTACTTTGACTAACACATAAAATTAGCACAGACTGAACTCAGTCCTCTGGCCTCGTCCCACCCACAGAACGACAACATATGCATTACTAATTACCATTATAAAAAACATGATTTTGAAGTAAGCCTGACAGATAACTAGCAACAGAAACACACTCAGTCAAAGCATGGCATGATCTCCTCACGGGCGTCAAGAGTTTTTCTGACTCTCAGAGATGAAGAGGGCCAGTTGTAATGGGAACGCCCAGCGCTCAGACACGCAAACAGCCAAATCCTTCTTTAACACAGCAGCTCTTGATGAATGACTGGGGACAGCGCCGTTGCCAAGATCCAACACTGGCCAACTCCATGGAAAGGAAAAGAGCAGGTCTTTTGTTGCATTCTAGCGCAAAAACAAAGCGGCTTTGCTTTTAAAGCGCAGTGTATCTCCTTTTGAAGCCCTCTGACATCCTCATTACCTCTTGTGAAGCAAAATGAATTTGTGTTTTGCCTTGTTAATGTCTGTTCTTCTTGGCTGAACTTCACTCGTCACACGATTTCACGACAATGAACTTTGGGAACGCTTTACAATAAGGTCTCATTTGTAAACATTGGTTAATGCATTAGCTAACAAAAAATAACAGTGACCAAAGCTTTTATTAACGTTAGTTAGAAAAGTGCATTAACTAATGTATGAAATGTTTCCTCAACAGTGCTAAAACATGGCAATTCAATATTTCATCTATTAATAAAATAACAGTTTTGTACCTTATTTAAAATACGGTGCTTATGTAAAATGCATGAGAGACTCAAAATGAAGTTTTCTGTTCATCAAATATGCACACATATTATCAAACTGGGATTTGGATCAAGCAAGCAAATTTTGCTCATCCTCTGCTCTTCCTTCATCATTTCTGACGCCGTCTCGTATAACCACTGTTGTGTGAACGAGCGTCATGCATGATGCCTTCCTGTGAATGATTCAACACAGGACACGTCTGTACCACCAGCGTTTGATTCAGACCCCTACAGGGACTCAATATTACTGTTACCATAGTAAACTGTAGAGTATGCATCACATTTACACATGCTAGATACAGGGGAATCACTTAAACACGCTCATACTGCATCTGACTTCAGTTCTATATGGGAAATATTAAGAACATGTGAGGCATTGAATTTGTACAGGACTTGTTTCACCTCAAAATCTAAATATTATTTTGTAGTTCCCATTATTCTCAGTAGATTCTTGTCACTGCAATACAGTGTTTTTACTGCGTTTCAACATAATTTATACCTAAATAAAGGAAGTACAACAAATATTACCATCATGATGTTTTACCTTACTTTTTTAAACTTGTAAGATTTACTAATATTTTAATAAAATATCACTATTATTTCTTGCATTACAGTAAGGAGATACTTTCACCTTACTTTTTTAAACAAATATATAAATAAAAATTTTTTCTTCCATTACAGTAATGAGATGCATAAATAACTTTATTATTCTAAACTTGCAAACTTACAAATATTTTAATAAAACATCACTGTTATTTCTTGCATTGCATTAACATGTTGTTACTTTCACCTATTTTTTAAACTTGAAAAATGTAAGAACTTGCAATTTTTCTTGCCTTACAGTATGAGATGCATAAATACTTTAACCTTACTTTTTAAACTTGTAGACTTTTGAATATTTAAACATCACTTTTTAAATATTCTTGCATTACAATTAGATGTTTAAACACTTTACCTTTACTTTTTTGAACTTGTAAAATTTATAAATACTTAAAATAAAACATTTTATTTCTTGCATTACCATAACGAGATGCATAAATAACTTTACTAAACTTGTAAACTTACAGTTATTTTAATAAAACATCACTGTTATTTCTTGCATTGCATTAACAAGATGTTTTTTTCACCTTACGTTTTTAAACTTAAAATTACGAATATTTAAATAAAACACTATTTTTCTTGCATTACAATAATGAGATGCATACACTTTAACCTTACTTTTTAAAACTTGTAAACTTTTGAATATTTAAACATCACTATTTTTTAAATATTCTTGCATTACAATAATTAGATGTTTTAACACTTTAACTACTTTTTTGAACGTGTATAATGTATGAATATTTAAATAAATCAATTTTTCTTGCATTGCAGTAATGAGATGCACAAATTCATTAACCTTACTTTTTTAAAACTTCTACAATTTATGAATATTTAAATAAAACACTATTTTTCTTGCATTATAGTAATGAAATGCATAAATAATTTAGCCTTACTTTTTTAAACTTTTGAATATTAAACATCACTATTTTTAAGTATTCTTGCATTACAATAATTAGATGTTAAAACACTTTAACTTTACTTTTTTGAATGTGTAAAATGTATGAATATTTAAATATCACTATTTTTCTTGCATTGCAGTAGCAAAATGTTTAAATACTTGAACATAATTTTTGTAAAATTTACAAAGATTAAATAAAACATCACTATTCTTGCATTACAGTAATGAGATGTAAATTCTTAAACCTTACTTTTTAAACTTGTAAACTTTTTAATATTTAAACATCACTATTTTTAAATATTCTTGTATTACAATAATGAGAAGTTTAAATACTTGCATGTACATTGCAGTAATAAGATGCATAAATACTTTTTTAAACTTGTAAAATTTATGAATATTTTAATAAAATGTCACTATTTCTTGCATTATAGTAATGAGATGCACAAATACATTAAACTTACTTTTTTAAATGTGTAAAATCTACAAATATTTAAATAAAACAATTTTTTCTTGCATTGCAGCAGCAAGATGTTTAAATACTTTTTTTTTAAACTTGTAAAATTTACGAAGATTCATTTTAAATAAAACAT
>JAOTNS010003850.1:930000-997500 GCA_028476615.1 Culter alburnus | reverse complement strand
AAGTTGTTTCGTATCAAAGGCCCTTGACAAGGGGACACGGCAAAACTTCTTTCCAATGTTTGTCTTTCCTTTGGATCAGAACGCGCGTCCCTCGGGCTTGGCACATTAAGCCAAACGGAGGGAACGAAGGGCTTAATTTAAAACGTAATAATTTTTACGACGTCAAACGCGCTAGCTGGACCTCTCTGACACACCTTTGGCTTAATACATCCACACATAAATAATTCCACACAGAGCAGATGCTTTCCAAACGCACGCTGCTGAAACAGAGTCGCCCTTTCAGCTCGCAGTCGCAGACGGTGGATTTACAGCCGGGTGTTTCCCCCTGTCTGTTATGGAATCACCGATACTCGCACACCCATAAATACTATGCTATTTAGACGTCAAATAGGATAATAAAAAGTCCAAAAACTTTTAATTTCTCTGGACATTAAACTGCGTGTTTTGATGACCTCTGCTGACACACTATTATTTGGGACATAAACTTTCTAAGTGTCAAAAGCGGCTTGATTAACCGGAGAAGTGAGAGCTTCCACAGGTTCCAACGAGTCTGTCTTGGTGTCTTGACCATTCCTCTAAAACTGATTCCTTACCCCGCTTCTTCTGCATCCGCTCTATCGCTGGCAGGCTTGGATGGCTGGAGGGACGTAGCCGGCCTGGATGGAGGGGGGGGGTTGGCTTGATGCGCCGGGCCCCGCCCGACCGATGCTGGCGGCTGCGGCGAACCATGGCTGGCTGGGCATGCTGCCCCTGGCGGTGGCTCGCCCGCTTTCGCCTGCCCCTCGGCGTGATCGAGGCGGCTGCTGGTGGCCTGCTGCTGTGGTCGAAGGCTGGTGGACTTTTTTTTTTTTTTTGCGCGATCGCTCGACTGCCGGCCTGGCGGCTGGCTGCGAGGCCCACTTCGCCCCCCTGGCTCATGGCTGGAGGCGGACACCTTTCGACCGCTTCCCCTCGCAAAGCCTGCTACACTGATGGTATGGTCTGATGGCTGATTTGCGCGGCTGATCGCGCGGCGAGGAGACCCACCTGGAGGCTGCTGGTCGGCCGGCCCGTTTAGCGCGCCCTAGCATGATCTAGCCGATCGCTGCCCCCACAGTGGCCTGGATGCGGGCCCGCTCCCCTGCTCTTTTCGTACACTCGGCCCCCGTCCCCTTCTCTGCATGCTGGCTGGCTGCGTAGCTAGCTAGATCGATAGCTGCTCGTCGCTCGCTCGCTCGACCGCTGGCTGGGTGGCGGCTGGCTGGCCCCCTCGACCGCTCCCTCGCCCCCCCTGCCCCGCTCGCCCGTTGCCTGGCCGTTGGCCGGATTGCATGTGTCGTCGCTCGCTACTTCGTCGCTCCGCTCCGCTCTGGATGGCCGGTCGCTCGCTCGCTCGATCGATTCGCTCGCTTCTGGCTGGCCGGCCCGAGTTAGCCCGCCTCAATCGCAGCCGCGCCGCTCGCTTCGCCCACCCGACTGGCGGCTGCTTGGCGCCACGCTCTTTTCCCTGCGGGTGGAGGCGCTGGCTGGAGGCTGATCGATCGCTCGCCGATCGCTCGCTCGATCGCTCGCTCGCACGATGGCGGCTGGCATGGCTGGAAGATGCTCGCTCGCTCGCTAGCGGCTCGTAGATCGCTCGTCGCTCGCTCGATCGCTCGCTAGCTCGCTCCGCTCGCCGCGGTGGCGGATGGCTGGCCCCCATTGCCCGCTCCCTCGCACCTGACCGATCGCCGGTTGCCGGCCGGATGGCCGGCGGCATGCCGCTAGATAGATCGATAGCTCTGGCTGGAACGGCTCGATAGCTCGCCCGCTAGCTCGATAGGCCCGCGCCCTGAACACTGGATGGTCGCTGGCTGGCCGGACCGAATAGCACGCTAAACGAATGATAGACATTTAGAACCCTAGATAGAACAAGACGGTAGGATGCGCGCAACGTGAATAGGCTAGATAGATAGTAGGATAATAGGAATGATGGAGGGATGGATTGAGAGGTGACAGAATGAAGATGGGATGATGGAGAGAATGCTAGATGATCGATAGATAGATAGATATGGATGGACGGATAGATGATAGATGAGATAGATAGTAGATAGATAGATAGATGATAGATAGATACTAGATAGGATGGAGGATAGATATAGATGGATAGATAGATAGATAGATAGTAGATAGATAGATAGATAGTAGAAGATAGATAGATATAGACGGATAGATAGTTAGATAGATAGATAATAGAATGATGGATGGATGGATATGACAGATGAGAGGATAGATAGATAGATAGATAGATAGATAGATAGATATGATAGATAGATAGATAGATAGAGATAGATAGATAGATAGATAGATATAGATGGATAGATAGATAGATAGATAGATAGATAGATAGATATGGATGGACGGATAGATAGATAGATAGATAGATAGTCCAGTGTCTCCTGAAGAAGGCAGGACTGATGAACTGATGAACTGAAGGGAGGCGCAGCAGTTGCACAGGCTCAGTGTGGAGTGTGACACTGGCATTTGGTCACCAGGCGAGTTCAGAGGGGGGCTGCATGTTTTTGCAGCTGACCAGACCTCCCATTTTCACATGAAAGACCTGTGATCACACACACACACACACACACACACGGCCTCTGGACACTCTTTATGGAGCACCAACAACAATCGCTTTCTATTCCTGGAGCTTCCCAGCCAGTTCAACCAGCCCTTTATCAAGCTCAGCCTGTCATGGCACTTCCTCTGGAGACAAAAGCCACAGAGAATCACAAATTCACCAGCTTTCTCCATACTTCCCTTCTGAAGTTAAGAGAGATGTTCCCCTCAAATCATTAACGGCTGCGGTTCCGCTTCATCCCTGCCAAATGGCTCGACATTTCTTTCAAGAACATCATAAACTGTCACGAGCGCAGTTCTCCTCGGATGGATGTCAGCTTGTTTTGGTTGCATGGCAAGTTTCACGCATAAGATGCATGCATTAACCTTGAACACACTCGTGTCCCTTCAGACGCAAGCAGAAGGAAAAGAGCCTTTCGCTGAGATCGCTTTAGATGCACGACTGACAAAACGACAACATAAGAGCAACACAAACCCTTCAGGAATCATCTGTTTTACTGCACACGCTCAGACACTAGAAAGATCACTAAATATCAGACAAAATGCGAGAAGGCAAAGTCCGAAATAATTCCTTTAGGTAACCACAGTTTAACACCCATCAAGGTACGACCAACAGATAGTTTGCACACTATTCAGGTTAACTTATAATGCACTTATAAACAAATGATTTTCAGTTATAATTTCTAGACTTGATCAGAAGTATATTATCTATCAAAAACAGCAGTTCACCGATTCTGAATAGACAACTAAACAAAATAAAATGTAATTTACTAAAGGTTCTATCAAAATGTTAATTGCCGCAGTCTATTTTAAAAATATTTAATTAATCAGAATTATTTTTTCTTTTAATTGGGTTGAATGAATGATTCAATGACTCACTCAAAAAGACTTCACCCATTTCATTACTGGATGAATCAGCATTTTTGAACGAATCTATTAAATGAACGAATCAATGAAAAATAAATTTTTTAACAGTCACTTGTCGCCACTACTGGTGTAAGAATGTAATTAAAGCAATCTTTATTTGAAGCGTTATGTTACTTTCATACGGAGCCCAACAAGTGCGCTCGATTTACTATTTCGTTCCCTCAATTTGCCAAATCGTGCACTCGATTTACTATTTGGTTCCCTTGATTTGCTAAATTTTCTTCTGCATGATTTACTAATTTATTCCCTCGATTTAATTCAATTCAATTCAATTCAACTCAAAGTGCTTTATTGGCATGACAATTGTTACAAAGTATTGCCAAAGCATTTCGATCATCAACATACAGTGAATCACATGTACATATAGAAACAACAAGCAGAACGATTAATCAATCAACATTTAGAATTCTATGAACAATTAAGAATTCTGTGTGTGTGTGTGTGTGTGTGTGTGTGTGTGTGTGAGCACATTACTGATTAGTCGACTCCTCCCTCTTTTTGTGACAGGTATCAGTGTATCTTGCTGCTAGTAGGATACAATCTCTTTTTTCACCTAATAAATGTTGAAGTTGTGTTTTATTGTTTACTTTTATGAAGTTAGGGCAAAGTATTTCAAATTTTGGATAAAATGTCTTTCTAATTTCCTCATAGTTGGGGCAACTGGTGAGGAAGTGTTGCACTGTCTCCACTTCTCCCAGCCACAGTATGGGCAGATGCGGCTCTCTTCATAAATTTATAAATCGTGCACTCAATTTACTATTTGTTTCGTTGCTAAATCGTGAGCACAATTTATCCCTTACTACATTTCGTTCCCTCGATTTGCAAATCGTGCGCACAATTTACGTTCCTAAATGTGCGCCGAATTACGATTTCGTTCCTCGATTGCCAAATACACTATTTTTCCCTCGATTTGCTAAATCGTGCGCACGATTTACTATTTCGTTCCCTCGATTTGCCAAATCGTGCACACGATTTACTATTCGTTCCCTAAATTGTGCACACGATTTACTATTTCGTTCCCTCGATTTGCTAAATCGTGGCCGATTTAATTCGTTACCTCGATTTGCTAATATTTACGATTTTCCCTCGATTTGCCATATGCACTCGAGTTACTATTTCATTCCTCGATTGCCAAATCGTGCGCAAGATTTACTATTTCGTTACCTCGATTTGCTAAATCATGCGCATGATTTACGATTTCGTTCCCTCGATTTGCTAAATGCGCACGATTTACTATTTCCCCTCGATTGCCAATCGTGCCACACGATTTTTTCACTAAATTGGCACGATTTACGATTCGTTCCTCGATTTGCTAAATCGTTGCACTCGAGTTCCCTAAATTGTGCGCACATTTACGATTTGTTCCCTCGATTTGCTAAATCGTGCGCATGATTTACCATTTCGTTCCCGATTTGCTAAATCGTGCGCACGATTTACTATTTCGTTCCCCCAATTTGCTAAATTGTGCACACGATTTACTATTTCATTCCCTCGATTTGCTAAACTGTGCACACCATTTACTATTTCAATTTGCTAAACTATTTACTATTTCATTTCCCTCAATTTGCTAAATCTTGCGCAGATTTACTATTTCGTTCCTCGATTTGCTAAATCGTGCGCACGATTACTAAATTTGCTAAATGTGCACACGATTTACTATTTCATTTCCCTCGATTGCTAAACTGTGCACACCATTTACTATTTCATTCCTCAATTTCAACTGTGCACACCATTTTTCATTCTCCTTTTACTATTTCGTTCCCCAATTGCTAAATGTGCACGATTTATTTCATTCCCTCGATTTGCTAAACTGTGCACACCATTTACTATTTCATTCCCTCGATTTGCTAAACTGTGCACACCATTTACTATTTCATTCCCTCAATTTGCTAAATCTTGCGCAAGATTTACTATTTCGTTCCCTCGATTTGCTAAATTGTGCGCACACAATTATGAATCAAGGGAATGAAACAGTAAATCAGGCACGATTTTGTCATGTGCGGGGCCCGTGGTGGTTTACTCCATTATAAAATCGCGTGGGTGTTCGAATCAAGATCGCGATTGTTTAAAGGTGCCCTAGAATTAAAAATTGAATTTACCATGGTATAGTTGAATAACAAGAGTTCAGTACATGGAAATGACATACAGTGAGTCTCAAACTCCATTGCTTCCTCCTTCTTATATAAATCTCATTGTTTAAAAGATCTCCAAGAACAGGCGAATCTCAACATAACACTGACTGTTACATAACAGTCGGGATCATTAATATGTACGACCCAATTTGCATATGCCAGCCCATGTTCAAGGCATTAGACAAGGGCAGCCAGTATTAACGTCTGGATCTGTGCACAGCTGAATCATCAGACTAGGTAAGCAAGCAAGAACAATAGCGAAAAATGGCAGATGGAGCAATAATAATTGACATGATCCATGATATCATGATATTTTTAGTGATATTTGTAAACTGTCTTTATAAATGTTTCGTTAGCATGTTGCTAATGTACTGTTAAATGTGTTAAAGTTCCATCGTTTCTTACTATATTCACAGAGACAAGAGCCGTCGTTATTTTCATTTTTTAACACTTGCAGTCTGTATAATGCATAAACACAACTTCATTCTTTATAAATCTCTCCAACAGTGTAGCATTAGCCGTTAGCCACGGAGCATAGCCTCAAACTCATTCAGAATCAAATGTAAACATCCAAATAAATACAATACTCACATAATCCGATGTATGCATGCAGCATGCATGAAAAACACTTTGTAAAGATCCATTTTGAGGGTTATATTAGCTGTGTGAACTTTGTTTATGCAATGATAAAGTCGAGAGCTCGGGAGGGGACGGAGAGCACGAGGATTTAAAGGGGCCGCAGCCTGAATCGGCGCATTTCTAATTATGCCCCAAAATAGGCAGTTAAAAAAATTAATTAAAAAAAATCTATAGGGTATTTTGAGCTGAAACTTCACAGACATATTCAGGGGGCACCTTAGACTTATATTACATCTTGTAAAAAAACGTTCGATGGCACCTTTAACGATTAAGCGTGCTGCTCTAATATATAAAAATGAAATAAGAATTTTTTTTCCCTACATTATGAATTTGGGATGGAAATGTGTTTAATTGTCATAAACTTTTCTAAACGTGAAACTTAAATATATGTTAATAATTATAAAACTATTAATAATTAATGATGGGCCGATAAAGCGGATTAAATGGCCAGTATTGTGACTGAAAATGTACCCCATATCTGTTTTCAGATTTCTGTGAATCTAGAGTAAATGTTATGCAGAATAAGTGTTCATTTCATTTTCTGTCATTAAATAGTTTTAATAGTAATATTTCTAGGTCATTAATGAGTGACAGACCAATATGATCATCATCAGTGGGTCAGGTTCAAAATCTACTGATGTGTATGTTTTGTAATTTTAAAGACATTTTAAATACTGTAAAATAAGAATGATAATAATAATACGTATTATTAATAATGATTAAAAATAAGCGATTCATTTGATTTAATAAATTCTGGGTACATTCCATTAGCGCATATATATCGGCCATTGAAAAGCACATATCAGTCGAAAATTTGAAAATACACTTCAGCAAAACAATAATCTAAATTTCAAGATTGTGCATATAAATTAAAAGTTAAGAAATTACATACTAAGTCGAAATAATGACATAAGAAATAATTGTATGCGAATTTTCCATAGAAACGCATTTTAATGAATCGCCTGTTTGATATAATGGCATAATTTAACATACCTGGAACTGCTTGAAAGCAGCAGAAATGCGCGTGATGTGCAGGCTGAGGCACCGTGACGCGCATCTCGCGCGGTGAACGCTCTCGCTGAAGAACTCGTCCGGTTTCCTCGCGTCCGCGCGCGCGGCGCTCCACAGCATTATAATCCACAGGGTGAGGGCGAACATAGTGAAGCCTGAGAGTCTGCCTGCTGTCAGTGATGCAGCTGCAGTGAGTGTGTTCTGCTCCTTCTGCAGCTGCGACTGAAGAAAGTTTCGCGCTGCGGCGGGGCGGAGTCAGCGCGCGCTATTGGTGGAGCTCGGCGCGCGCCCCGCCTCTCCAGACGCAGGTAGATGCGCGCGAGCCGCGCGGGGGCGGGAGCGAGAAACTTCAGATGGGATGATTGAGAAAGTTCTGCTTTCTGACAGAGAAACACTTTTTCTTTTTCGCTTCTATACTGTCAATACCAGCCCATTTCCACCACATAAGGAAAAAAAACATGTTTTTGTAAATTATAACATGAAAAGTTGAAATTATGACATTAAAATCATAACTTTCTATGTCATAATTGACTTGTGTCACAATATCGAATTTTAATCTCTTAGTATATCATAATTTTGACTTTTTATGTAATAATTATGACATAAAAATCATAATTATGGCATAGAAACTTGACTTTTTAATCTCATAATCATGATTTAGTTTGTCACAATTTCATTTGGCATTCTCACTTTATCTTAATTTCGACTTTTTGTGATAATTATGACATACAAAAATCATAATTATAACAGAAAGTTGACTTATGTAATCATTTCTAATTTTAAATCTCATAGTATGTCATAATTTCGACTTTTTATGTATAATTATGACATAAAAATCATAATTATGACAGAAAGTTGACTTCATAATTTTCACTATTAAATCTCATAATTATGACTCAGTATGTCATACTTCCCACTTTATCTCAAATTCAACTTTGTCATAATTATGACAAAAATCATAATTAAGACATGTCATAATTCTGACTTTATAATCTCATATTATATTTATGTCATAATTTCGACCTTATCTCATAATTTTGACTTTTTAATAATAATTATGACTTAATAGTCATAATTTCGACTTTTATCTCAAATTATGACTTTATCCAATGTTTAGATTGGATAATGTCATAATTCTGTTCTGGAAGTACATGCAAATAAGTACATATTTAATTAAATAATGCTGCATTTGCATATTTTAGTATCAAGTTTGGTATAGAGTTTGACCCTATAGTCTTGCCTATGGAAATCCAACATGAAAACTATGATGATCTTAACAAAACATGTCAGAATTTACTGTGAGAAAATAACTTATATCTGTGATTGGTCATTATTTCCATTACAGCCACTAATGAAGTCAGTGTACTAGTTTACAAAGCAGTTTGCCATAAATAAGAGAATATTTGTATCGTCATTTATAATTTGGTCAAACGTGTGAAAACATTATGGCACATGCATCAAGCATTTTCACACTGAAGTGAGTGTTTGTAAATATTACAGATATACAAGGATGTTAATTTGAGTAAACCTCTCTAGTTTAGTGGGAACATTCCACGTGAGCTTCAAACGCTGAGCTTTACAAGCATTTTAAACATGTCTAGCATTATTTCACCAGTCACAAGCAGCCGTAGAGTGGAAAAAATGACTACAGAACTTATTAAAAAGCAACAGCAGATCACGCAACACCGTCTCCCGAATCTCCACGGCGAATGGAGATAACCATTGCAAAGAGTTGAAAAAGTTCCCAGAAGGGTTCATAAAATGTTATGACTTCACGTTCTTGCTGCTGGAGAAGCAACAGCTCTTGCCCACCGTCTAATGAGTTTTTATGGGAATGCCTCCTAAACAGCGCAGGACAGAAACTGGGTCTCATAATCAGTAGATTTGGCCTGGTGTACCACTTCGCCCCGGGCCAGCCGCCGCCTGTGCCAAATATTTCAGCGCGTACCTCTCTAATGAAAGCAGTCGGGCTCGTATGAAGGACCGAGAGGAATCCGTGTTTTCAAGGCCAAGGCCGTACTGACCACACACATCTGCTCACGCTCTTGTTACGCTGGTGTTTTTTCCATATTTGACCAAGAGGGCCATTTCCCAGCTGCTCCGCCGGCCACTCCTCAACCCTTTAAACGCGGATGTCTGTGTACCTTAAACGCTTCTGTAATGGCTTAATTTGTTGGCTTATTGCAGCCATGTGTTGTTGAGGTGCGCGGGGGATTTATGGTGTGTGTTGCGAGCGCCATGTGGACGGTGTGCGGTCGCAGTGTTCCTCTCAAAAAGAGGCCTAAATTTAAGATTTGAAATGCATGTAAAATGTCCATCTGTTTGGATTACACTGTTTTAACATAAACACTAATAAATTAAACTTATGTCATGCATAAATGAAACTGGTCAGATTTCTACAATAGTACAGAGTGAACAGCAACGGTCCTAGTACTGAGCCTTGTGGTACTCCACATTTAACTTGTGATCGATATGACCTCTCTTCACTTACTGTTGGTAATTTTCATCAGGGTACAAAGAAATATAGAGCGTAACAATGAAAACTAACGCCATGCTTCCTAATGATATCTCCCAAGGGTAGCATGTACAGAGTGAAAAGCAACGGTCCTAGTACTGAGCCTTGTGGTACTCCATATTGAACTTGTGATCGATATGACCTCTCTCGTTTACTGCTACAAATTGATAACGGTCAGATAAGTATGATTTGAACCATGACAATGCAATTTCATTAATGTCAACATAATTTGAGTCTATTCAAAAGAATGTTGTGGTTGATAGTGTCGAATGCAGCCTCAACATTAAACACTAAAAGCCTTTATATATAATACATTATGAAGTATTTTAATGCATTAATTATGCACCTTATAATAACAGTTATAATACATTATAAAACTATATAATGCATAAGTATAACAACCAATTTCAGACGTAACAAAGAATATAATGCATTTTAACTACAGTTATTTATGAAAATATATAATGCATTATAGCGTAGGCCTACAATATGAATATCTTTATACTGCATTATACATAAAGGCTTTAAGCAGGCTAAAGTGTTACCAAACTTTGTAATCCAAATGCATGCATCTTAAATTTAGGCCTAAAAAGGTCACGCATCTCCGACATTTCATGACGTGAGCTAACGGCGAACTGTTAAAGTGAGTGTCACGGCCAAGTAAGGATGTTTATGCAGGGAAAGGTGGACCTCTGGCTCACTTCATGGTAATGACCCTGCGTTTCGCCTGGCAACTATTGTTTACATCTGTAAATATGAAAACACACATTTCCCTGTGAACAAATGATGCTTGTGAGCTGGTTCTGCGTAATGAAAACACTCACAGATTTAGATGCCAAGCGTCTTGCCTTGAAAGTAGACGAGAGCAGCGTCTGGAGTCAGAAAACAGCGGGCAATCTGTGAAAGCAGAAGCAGATGAAGTTGGTGTTTTTGCCATGCAGCTGTTTTACATGAAGATAGACAAATAATCCAATGTGCATATTTCATTTTGCCAAAATCTGTCTTATGCATCTATTTTTAGTTTCTATTTCGGACATTAAAATCATCAAATTATCTCTACAGAAGTGCAAGGAGTTTTTTAAAGAATTTTTTAAAAATGGCATTAGAATTAATAGACTAATGTGTGTAACATCAGCAAGCCATTTCCCATCATGCTTTTACTTGCGAAGTTGAGGAAAGCAAATCTCGCTTAATAGAGCTGCACGATTCTGGATAATTTGAGAATAACATTTTTTTTTGTTTGTTTCAATAGAGATCATGATTCTGACTAAAACAAAATAACATGAGACAAAATGTTAATTTTGCAGTCTATTTAAAAAATATTAAATTAATTTGAATGAATTTGAAACTATGGACATTGTTTCCGCAATTAAATAAAAAGTCACAATTACCTTTATTATTTTTATCACATTCTGACTTTAATATCCAATCCTGACTTTATAACTCGCAATTCTTTTTATAAAACAATTCTGACTTTATATTCACAATTCTGACTTTATATCAATTCTGACATTCTGCACTTTATATCTCGCAATTCTGACTTTATACTCGCAATTCTGACTTTATAAACAATTCTGACTTTATCAATTCTGACTTATTCAATTCTGACCAATTCTGACTTTATATCCTCAATTCTGACTTTATCACAATCCTGACTTTATAACTCGCAATTCTGACTTTATAATCGCAATTCCTGACTTTATATCTCTCAATCTGACTTTAATTCATCTGACTTTATACTCGCAATTCTGACTTTTATTAATTCTGCTTTATATCTCGCAATTCTGACTTTTATATCTCAATTCTGACTTCTGACTTATAAATTCTGACTTTATTCTGAAATAGCAATTCTGACTTTATAAAACGCAATTCTGACTTTATAAAATGCAATTGACTTTATATCTCAATTCTGACTTTATATCTCTCATTAATACACAATCCCTTATAACTCGATTCTGGACACTCTCAATTCTGACTTTATATCTCTCGCATCCTGACTTTTATACCTTTCGACTTATCGCAATCTGACTTATAAAATCTGACTTAATATCACGCAATTCTGACTTTAATTCGCCATCGACTTTATATCTCGCAATTCTGACCTTATATATCGCATTCTATCTCAATTTTCTGACTTTTATATGTTTCCGCAATCCTGACTTTATACTCGCAATTCTGACTTTATATATCTCATTCTGACTTTATATCTCACTTATTATCGCAATTCGACTTTATTCTCGCAATTCTGACTTTATCTCTCACTTCTGACTTTATATATACGCATTCTGACTTTATCTCTCAATCTGACTTTATATCGCAATTCGACTTTATATCTCTCAATTCTGGACTTTTATAACTCGCAATCCCTGACTTTACATTCTGACTTTATAATCGCATTCTGACTTTATATCTCGCCCTGACTTTATATCTCCAATCTGACTTTATAACTCGCAAATCTGACTTATATCTCGCATTCTGACTTTATACTCCAATCTGACTTTATACTCGCAATTCTGACTTTATAAACAATCTGACTTTATAACTCGCAATTCTGACTTTATATCTCGCAATTCTGACTTATAAGCTCCAATTCTGACCTTTATAGTATTCCGACTTTATAACTCGCATTCTGACTTTATATCAATTCTGACTTTATAATCTGACTTTTATAACTCAATTTTAATAATGACTTTTCATCAATCTGCCTCGCACTTCTTACTATACATTCTGACTTTTATCTCGCAATTCTGACTTTATACCGCAATTCTGACTTATATCTCGCAATCTGACTTATAACTCTCAATTCTGACTTTATATATCGCAATTCTGCTTTATATCTCGCAATCTGCTGATAATCTCTCAATTCTGACTTTCTGACTTTAACTCGCAATTCTGATTTATTCTCGCATTTGACTTTTATATCTTATCGACTTTATATCTCGCAATCTGACTTTATATCTCAATTCGACTTTAACTCGTAATTCTACTTATCCAATTCCGCAATTCTGACTTTATATCTATTCTGAAATTCGCAATTCTATATCACGCAATTCTGACTTTTATCTCGCAATTCTGACTTTATATCACAACTCTGACTTTATCATTTCTCAATTCTGACTTTAATATCTCTCATTCTGACTTTTATCTCGCATTCTGTTATACTCGCAATTCGGACTTTATCGCAATTCTGACTTTATATCGCAATTCGACTTTATATCGCTCGCTTCTGACTTATATCTCGCAATTCCGACTTTATCTATTCTGACTTTATACGCAATTCTGACTTTATAAACATTCTGACTTTTTATCTCTCAATTCTGACTTTATATAACAATCCTGCTTTATAATTCCTGACTTTATATCTCGCAATTCTGACTTTATATCTCTCAATTCTGACTTTATATCAATTCTGACTTTATACTCTCAATTCTGACTTTATAATCGCAATTTGACTTATCTATTCTGACTTTATATATCACATCTGATTCTTTCGATAATATCGCAATTCTGACTTTAGTCGCATTCTGACTTATATCTCTCAAATGACTTTATATTCTGACTTTATCGCAATTCTGACTTTATCATTCGACTTTTATATCTCGCCATCTGCCTTACGCAATTCTGACTTTATAAATCGCAATTCTGACTTATATCCTATTCGACTTTGCAATTCTGATTCTTTATATCTCGCAATTCGACTTTATCTCCATTCTGACTCACAATTCTGACTTTATAACTCGCAATTCTGACTTATACAATTCTGACTTTGACTCGCAATTCTGACTTTATAACTCGCAATTCTGACTTTATCTTCGCATTCTGACTTTATATCTCGCAATTCTGACTTTATATCTCGCAATTCTGACTTATTATTCTGACTTTATAACAATTCTGACTTTATATATCGCAATTCTGACTTCTGACTTTATCTCGACTTTATAACTCGCAATTCTGACTTTATCTCGCAATTCTGACTTTATTCTGAGACTTTATATCTCGCAATTCTGACTTTATAACTCGCAATTCTGACTTTATATCTCGCAATTCTGACTTTAAATTCTGACTTATAACTCGCAATTCTGACTTTATATCTCGCAATTCGACTTTATAACTCGCAATTCTGACTTTATATATCTCGCAATTCGACTTTATTGCAATTCTGACTTTAATTCTGGCAATTCTGACTTTATATCTCGCAATTCGACTTTCGCAATTCTGACTTTATTCTCGCAATCTGACTTTATAACTCGCAATTCTGACTTTATATCTCGCAATTCGACTTTATAACTCGGCGCAATTCTGACTTTATATCTCAATTCTGACTTTATAACTTCTGACTTTATATCTCGCAATTCTGACTTTAATATCTGACTTTATATCTCGCAATTCTGACTTTATATCTCGCAATTCTGACTTTAATCTCAATTCTGACTTTATATCTCGCAATTTACTTTATACTCGCAATTCGGACTTTATCTCTCGCAATTCTGACTTATATGCAATTCTGATTTATATCTGCAATTCTGACTTTATCATCTGACTTTAATCTCGCAATCTGACTTTATTCGCAATCTGACTTTATCTCGCATTCTGACTTTATAACGCCAATCTGACTTTAATCTCGCAATTCTGACTTTATAAAACGCAATTCTGACTTAATTCTTATATACTCGCAATTCTGACTTATAACTCTCAATTTGACCGCAATTCTGACTTTATATCTCCAATTCTGACTTTATATATTCTGACTCTCACAATTTTACTTTATCTCTCACATTCTGACATTATAAAATGCAATTGATCTGACTTTATATCTCGCAATTCGATATCTCCAATTCTGAATTTATATCTCGCAATTGTATTTAAATCTTGCAATTTGAGAAAAACTCAGAATTGTGAGATATAAAGTCAATTGCATAATAAAAACTCGCAATTGCGAGAAAAAAGTCAGAATTGTGAGATATAAAGTAGCAATTACTTTTTTAATTTTTTCATTTAGTGGCGGAAACAAGCTTCCATATAAAACAATAATTCAATGACAAATACGTTTGCAAAAGTCACTTGTCGCCACCTACTGGTGTAACAATGTAATTGATACAATCTTTATTTGAAGCATCAAGTTACTTTCACAAGGTGATTTACTCTATTTTGATCACTACTGTAGACATCAGTGTTTATATCTGAACTATAAACTTTTATCCAGTACTTCTGTGATAATCTGAATTAATGTAAGACAAAAATAATGATACTGTGTGGTTGAAAAGACTGTGAAGCTGTTTCATATCTATACATGACAACGGCTCTCTCGCTGTGATCCTCAAAGCTTTAATAGACAAAGACGAATCGCTGTCATTTCGGAGTAAGATCGCGTGAGTGTTTGAATCGAGATTGACATATTTTAACGATTATATTTGTGCGGCGAACGTTAGCATGATGTCACATTAAGATCGAGCATTTTATAAATAAATAAAAAGGCTATAAATAAATAAATTTGACTTGACAAAATACAGACATGAGTAAATGACTGAACTTACATTTGAACATAGTATTTTTGTTTACTTTTACATTTATGCCTTCAGCAGACGCTATTATTCAAAACAACTTGTCACAGAACCAAAAATATTCAACAATATTGTTTAGTCTTTAAGGCTGATTCTGTTTCTTCTAAAAAGTATCAATTAATGTAATTCCTGAGGAAGTGGATTAAAATTGGAACCAGAATCCGTCACATTCTCATTCCATGTTTAACTAGTAAAGGAAGTGAAGGTAATCAAACACAATAACTTTCAACAATAACCCACAAATTGTCATTGGGAAAATAGCAGACATCTGGGAATAATGGCCATCGGCACATCAAATGAAGCAACAGGCAGAAAAATTCATGCCACATATTTGAACCCCTCAAAAGGCAAAAATGAGTCCCTGATGTCCATGTTGACCCCATTTATGTGGCAGTTTTCCTTACGCTTCTCAAGGACGGTTAACCTTTCGCCTCTCGAGCCGATCAGTCGCCGGCAGACGTTTCCCAGCATCTGGAATTCATTCTGAATTTTCATTCGTACTTTAACAATTTCAGCATAATATTTTGTGTTTCGGTGTAAACGCTGGTACTATTATTCTGCCAAATGTCACAGACATACAATATAAGACTGTTTTCTGAAAGATTGAGTTTGTGCTTAAAACAAGAACAAATATCTGTCAGTGGGGTCAGAAAAATACACTTAATTCAAAGTGAAAACTAGACTCTATTGGCAGATTTTTGTTCTTGATTTAATCATGAAGTCACTTAATTTTGATCAGTTTTTCATTATACAAGTCTTAATATCTTCAGTCATTTCTCTTCTCCAGTAAATGTATCTTGATTTAAGAATGTTTAGATATTTGTGCTGGAAAACAAGACAGAAACACTGAGGAAGAACATCGTTTTTTGCACTGAAAACTTAAAAAATGACCACAATGTAATGGTTTTTACATTTAAATCAGGATAGATTAAATGCAACGCAACAACTATGATCAGGTGAATAATAATACACCATATTTTTTAAGCTAAACTTAATTTACTGTGTTTATCCTATTGATTTTTGCAATGTACTTGGATTGACAAAACTAGCTCTCAAATTCACATTTTCTTATGTATTTACTTATTTTAATCTACTTTTATTTGAAAAATAAAATTTTTATTTATATACAATATATATACAATTAAATTATTTATTTATTTACTAATTTAGTTACTTATTTTAAACAATTTTTAAAAAATGTATTTATTTATTTAAATATTTTTATTTATTTACAGACTCGTTTATTTACTTATTTTAATCTATTATTTATTCATTCAAATTAGTTTTTAAAAATACTCATTTATGTATTTACATATTTTAATCTACTTTTATTTATTTAAAAAAAAAATATTTATTTATAGTCAGTTTCTATTTATTTACTTATTTATTAACTTATTTTAAACTTTATTAATTTATTTAAAAATATTATTAATTTAATTGTTTATTTACTTGTTTTTAATCTATTTTTTACGTATTTTATTCATTTTTAAAGATGTATTTATGTATTTACATATTTAATATATTTGTATTCATAGACAATTTCTATTTACTTACTAATTTAGTAATTTAAAAAAACTTTACAAATGTTTATTTATTTATTTATTTAAATATTTATTTTATTTGTTTATTTACTTATTTTAATCTATCTTTATTTATTTTAATCTATTTTTTATTTATTTTTAAAAATGTATTTATGTATTTACATATTTTAATCTATTTCTATTTATTTATTTTAAAAAAACTATTAAAATATATAATAAAAGTATTTATTTATAGGCAATTCCTATTTAAACTTTTTTATTAATTTATTTAAATATTTTTATTTATTCATGTTTATTTATTTGTTTTAATCTATTTTCATTTATTTTAAACTAGTTTTATTTATTAATTAATTAATTTACATATTTAAATCTATTTTTATTGATATTAATGTATGTATTAAAATAAAAAGTTACTTAACTTTTTAACTATTTAAAACTTATATATAAAAGTCTATAAAAATAAAATAAAAATATTAGTCTATTTTTATTTAATTTTTTCATTTATTTATATTATTTTATTTATTTATTCATATAATTTGGGGGAAAAAAGGTTCTTTTAAGAACTGTTCATTGAAATGTTCTTGTGAAAACTCTTTTTATTTTTAAGAGAGCGTACAGTAAGATCCTCCATGCTGACTTCACGATGACCTCAACACGCTCACCCTTATTTGTTCAGCGGTCTCCTGGCATCAGACTCCCGCCCATATTTACGAACCCGTGGCATCTCTGATCACATGACCATCATCTGCAGGTGTGTTCATTGTTCGGTCCACCTGCCGTCTCAAAGGATAAAACAACAAACAAAGCAGCTGAAGGAAGTGGGAAGAGAAGTCCGGGCACAGAGTTCCTCGGATCATCTCGGTGCGGTCGGATCCCGTCTATAAAACAATATGAAACACTTCATCAAACACATTCTCTGGGGCTTTTACCTTCAAAAACATCCAAAACAGATTCCGATGGTCACAACTAGTTTTCTTTTACTGCAAAAAGATATTTGCTGGTTTTTGGTCCCCATTGACTTCCATAGTATTTTTCTCATATGGAAGTCAATGGGGACCAAAAACGGTTACAGAATCTGAGCTGGACGTTACCGTCTCTTTATCAATATTTGTGCACTTCTTTCCAGCATCCACTTTGCAAATATTTACTCTCCATAAAACAGTAAGTCGGAAAAAGTCTTTCTATTTGGAAAAAGTGTAACCTCTCACTGCACAATATCCCTTCAGACGGAGGAAATCCCAACAGAATTCCCAATATTCCCTATTTTGAGCTTGTGGTCACCTGACGCGCTCTTTTATCGCTGTAAATGTTTTTCTAGCGCTCAATCAGTGATTTAATGGAGCTCCCATATAACTATAAATACACTAGCCGTCAAAAAATGGATTTATGTTTCTCGTGATCTTGAAAACATAAAAAGAATTTTTCATCACTGCATTAATATTGAGTCATAATGAAGAATGACTGCTATTATAAATGCAAATTATTTAATAAACATACACCATAATCTATTTATCTTGTAAAGGCTGATTTTATGGAGCATGTAGAAGCTTTAAAGGCCACTAGATGGCGATGCATCACATCATTTACAGAAGAAACTTCAACTTTTCATTTCAAATTCAGCCCTTCATGGACATTATATGATCACTTAATGGATAGATTAAAACCTTATTCTGAGATTACATGAAATTATCAGATACAGAATGATTTCTGAAGGATCATGTGACACTGAAGACTGGAGTAATGATGCTGAAAATTCAGCTTTGATCACAGGAATAAATTACACTTTACTATATATTCACATAGAAAACAGATGATTTACATTATAATAATATTTCACTATTTTACTGTATTTTTTGATACAGTAAATAATTCATTAATAATTTTCATACTGACTGATTCAAACATTATAAAAAATATTATTATATAAATTAACATTATAAATGTCAATATAATATTTGGAAAGTTTTTTTTCTACTCATTATAGTCTTAGATGATTTATTTATTTGCATATTTTAATATTTTATAACTAAACCATTTTAACTATTTATTAATTTATTTATTTTAATATATTTTTATTTATTTTTAAATTAAAATGATGTACATACATTTTGTTATACTCATTTAGTTACTTATTTTAATCTGTTTTTATTTATTCATTTTTTATTAATTTAATTTACTTCCCGTTTATTACTTATTTTAATCTATTTGTTATTATTTTAATCCATTTTTTTCTAATTAATTAATGTATTTTTAATTATGTAAATGTAATTTTATTTATGTATTTATTTTAATAAATATTTTTTATTTATACAATTTTTTTTATTTATTTACTTATTTTAATTAATTAATTTTAATATATTTTATTTACTTGTTCAGTTATTTGAATCCATTTTTACTACATAATTAATAAATGTGTTTTATTTATGTGAATGTAATTTTATTTATTTATTTAAATAAATATATTTTTTATTTCCTTATTTAAATTAATTAATTTATTTAAATAATTGTATTCATATTATTGTTTAATTTATTCATATTATTTATTTACTTTAATCTTATTTATTTATTTAAATATATTTTATTTATTCATTTACTTATTTTAATGTATTTGTTATTATTTTAAAATGTTATTAATTAACTTATTTTTCATGGAAAACTAATTAAACTAAAACTAAAACCATTAAATAAAAAAAAATGTTACTTAAAATAAAATATAAAAACCTATAAACGTATTTATTTCAGCTAGTTCCAAAGGCAACTTGATGTACTAAAAACTGAAATAAAAATAAATAAAAACTATATAGAGATATTTAGAAAGCAAAAAAACACAACAAAATAATATAAAAATAAAAGCTAATTAAAACAATCATAAAAAACTCTAATAGTATCTCAATGACACAAAATAACACTAGATTGATCTTTAATATGGAGATCTTCTGATCATTAAAGTGCCATTAATATTCATTTCAACCATATAAACTAATATGAATTAACTGATTTCTATAATAATTATTTCTTTGATGAAGCAGAATAACAGGTTAAGTTAGAATCATTTCTCAAGGCACTTGTTAAAGCGAGGTCACACAGACGTGAAGCTGCTCAAACGCTCTGAGGTCAAAGTTCATGCAGCTCCTGACCTTTGAATCCCTCACAACTGTCTCGAAGCTTCCCGCCTCCTTTTACAGCCCGTTGTCATGGAAACTAGTGTACACTACAGTGGCAAAGTTCAGCGCTCTCCTCCGCACCCGTCCACATGTCAAACATCGATGCGTTTAGTGTGAAACATGTGACACAAAAAACCAAGTTCAGCCAATGTTTATAACGTTTTCCAGCACTACAGTGTCTGTCCATGTTGACATCTGAGGAGTTTGATTTAGACACACAACTTTTGACATCAACAACAAAAGAAATGAGATAGAAGATATCAAAAATATTACTTTAATTTTTACAGTCAGGACAGAGTAAGAGCATTTGCTCATTTACTTATTTTAATATTTTTTTAATCTATTTTTTATTTATTTATTAATTTATTTATGTTAATCTATTTTTATTCTTTTTTTTTAATTAAAATGATTTATAAACAATTTTAGTTATTTATTTACTCATGTAGTTTCTTATTTTAAACATTTATTTATTTAAATTTTTTATTTATTCATTTACTTCCTCGTTTATTTACTTATTTTTTATTTATTTTATTATTATTTAATTTTATTATTTATTTTATTTAAATAAATAATGTTTTATTTATATACATTTATACATATTGTATTTATTTATTCATATTATTTTGTTTCATTTATTCATTTTATGTATTAATTTACTTGTTTCACTTATTTTAATCTATTTGTTATTACTTTAAAACAATGTTTATTAATTAATTATCTTATTAAAAGTATTTTAATGTATTTTTATTAATTTAATGTTTTATGTTAAATAAATTATTTACATACAATTTTATTTATTAATTTACTTTTAATTAATTTAATTTATTTAAATATTTATTTATTTACATTTATTTGTTTCATTATTCATAATTTATTGATATTATGTATTTACCTTAATCTTATTTATTTATTTAAATATTCTTTATTTATTCATTATTTATTTATTTTACGTAATCTATTTGTTACTTTAATACAATGTTTATTAATTAACTAACTTATTTAAATGTATTTTAATGTGTTTTTTTTATTTATTTCAATATATTTTATGTATTTAAATAAATACAATTATTTATTTATATACAATTTTAATTTTTTTATTTACTTAATTAATTTATTTAAATGTTATTTATTTACTTGTTTTATTTTGTTTCATTTATTCATATATTAATTAATATTATGTATTTACTTTAATCTATTATTATTATACTTATTAAATCTAATTTTTATTAATTTATTTATTTATTTACTTGTTTTAATGCATTTTTTATTTATTTTAATGTATTTTTATTTATGTTTAAATTATTTTAATTTATTTATTTAAATTATTTTTTAAAATAAAAGTTGTATTAAATATTGTTTTAATTAATCATTATTTATTTACTTTTTTATTTTTATTATGTATTTTAACATTATTTTCTAATAAGCCTTTAACCTTATTCTATAATTTATTTATTTTTACATTTTTTTACATTTTTTATTTTCTCTAAACATTTCCACAAACCCTCCGGCACTCCCTGAAAACCTGCCATACACATCCATACAGCACATGTTCTCTGACACACATAGCAGATCAATGATGTAACATCATCATACAGCGCTGTGTGTGTGTGTGTGTGTGTGTGTGTGTGTGTGTGTTGCAGACTGCAGTGGGGGAGGGGAAGTACAGTATCACAGACGACACAAACCCTCCATACTGACTGTGACTGACTGCAGCCGCCCTTCCCCCACTGCTGCAGGTCACATGACCCTGGTGGGGCGGGTGGGGGAGGCAGATTGAACCTGTTCTTTGTTAGGAGGTCAGCGCTCGCTCCTACCGTACGCCCGCTAAATGATGCGCGCTGCAAACACACACACATTACAGAACACTGAAACAAACACTCTGTCTGTCATCATTAACCACATCCGTCAAGATCTAAACAGGGCGAAAGTAACACTACATTCCAAGTCACATGATATGCTCTTCACTGATACACAGTAAAAAAAAGGTTGGTGTAGAAACACTTTTCACTCAGTAAATTTCACAATTAATTATGAAGAAATGCCATATAATGCCATAATGCAATAATATTTATTTGCAACTACAAAAAAAAAATCATTTTTAGAGTGTATCTTCTTCTACTAAAGCTTTGAAATCTCTTTTGCATCCAACTAAGGGGCTGTCTACATGACACCACTTTCAACTAAAAACGGGAAACTTTTTATGCGTTTTGGCCGTTCATTTGCACGACAACTGTTTTGGGGGCCTGAAAACGCAAACTTGAAAATGTGTTTCAAAGTGCGAGTTTTTGAAAACGTTTTCATCTCCATGTAAACTACAAAAACGTGAATTTGTGAAAACAGTGACGTCATGTGCATACGTGTTACGTTGTTAGATTATAGGCGCGTGTTTCTTTACGAAGTGACATCGCCATCTACTGGCCTGACAGCAGAATACAGTGTTTTTAGTCATTTTTGTGGATCCAATTTGAACAGGGATCGTTTTGACAGCGTTGTCGTCTGTACGTGAAAAACGGGAAGGAAAAATGTTTCTGTTTTTAAGTACATCGTTGTCGTAAAACGTACCCTAAGAAACAATAGTGTTATTAAAGGATACTGTTATTGTCCTCGTGTAAACTACAAAAACGTGAATTTGTGAAAAAGGTGACGTCATGCGCATGCGTGTTACGTGTTCAGTTTATACGAGTTTAGTGTTTCTTTACAAAGTGACATCGCCATCTACTGGCCTCACAGCAGAATATAGCATTTTTAGTTGCGGATCCGTGTGAACGAGAATCGTTTTGACAACGTTGTCGTCTGTACGTGAAAAACGCCTAAAAAAATGCAAACTTGAAAATGTGTTTCAAAGTACAAGTTTTTAAAAATGATACCCTTATCATCTCCATGTAAACTACAAAAATGTGAATTTGTGAAAACGGTGACGTCATGCGCATGCGTGTTACGTGCTCAGTTTATAGGAGTTTAGTGTTTCTTTACGAAGTGACATCGCCATCTACTGGCCTGACAGCAGAATACAGTGATTTTAGTCGTTTCCGCGGATCCGTGTGAACGAGGATCGTTTGACAACATTGTTGTCTGTACGCGAAAAACCCAAAGGAAAAATGTTTCAGTTTTTAAGAACATCGTTGTTATAAACGTACCCTAAGAAACAATACCGTTATCAGACAATACAGTTATTGTCTCCATGCAAACTACAATAACGTGAATTTGTGAAAACGGTGACGTCATGCGCATGCGCGTTACGTTTTCAGCTTATAGGCGTGTAGTGTTTCTTTACACAGTGACATCGCCATCTACTGGCCTGACAGCAGAATACAGTGTTTTTAGTCGCTTTCGCGGATCCGTGTGAACGAGGATCATTTTGACAATGTTGTCGTCTGTACGCGAAAAATGCAAAGGAAAAACAATTCCGTTTTAGTACATGGTTGTCGTAAACGTACCCTAAGAAAAACAGATGGATCCTGCAGGTCTGACGTCATTTTGTTATGGTTTGAACATGCAGATTGAAGATTATTAATTACTAAATTTCACTCTGTTTCTCACATAAAGCTTCAGAAGATTTGGAATACTGTGCATTTTTATAAGTAGCATAAAAACAGTACTCGTTGCTAGTACTATGTTAACTAATGTAGTTATTAATGTTAACACTTGACACTAAAGTGTTACCAATAACTGCACATGAGGACACGGTTTCTAGAGTCATTTTAGCGTGAACTGCTCCTTTAACAGTGATTGGTGTTTATCATAGATCATAGTGCAAGCTTTTCTCTCACTGATGCAAGAGACTGCAACCTTTGCTGTGAATGCACACTAGTTAGGGAACAACAGTATACACAACACAGCTGTGAAATACATATTTAACACGGCTTGTTAGAAATATGATGATTTGCTGCTTTACTGTCACTTTTGATCGATTTAATGCGTCCTTGATGAATAAAAGTACTCATTTCTTTTCTATTAATATACATATGCGTTTATTATTTTTGTAAACAGTTGCGCGGGTACTTCGGTATTTACGGCCGTCACAGGAATGTGTCACACTAATGTACTCCTGTCTTGTTATTTACTTTCCGAATGTGAATGACTGTGCAGCGCGAAAAGAGAATTAATCAGCCAGTGTGTGACCTTACATGCGCAAAAGAGGGAGGGAGACGTGTGTGTCTGCGGTAACGTTGCGTCATAACAACTACAGAAGTGTGATTATCTCCAGATAATCTCTTTCAGCGCCGACAAATAAAAGTCAAACATTAAGTGAAACACACTGTGAAGTGATAATACTGTTAAAAATGAAAGAAAGTCACGTGTTTCATTTTCTTTTTTTGTTTTAGGAGATCATGTGGAATGTTCTGGCAGCGCTAGTTTATGAAATTATTGTATTATAATAAAATAATTACACCAGGTCCTAACCAGACACGACGCGATAAAGAAACAAGCGATAACAGCTTATCTTTCCCACGTAAATCTGGGCTTTATGACAGGGCATTTATCGGTCACATGATTCATTTACGGTTATGAAGAATTTAACCATGCGAGGCACAAGATGGCGAAGACAGTGTTATTTCATGGTGGATGTGGTCTGATTTTGTGTTGTTGAATAAGCAGGTTTAAGGTCAGCTGCTCATTTTTCCATTGTGGGTCACAAAGTGCAAAACGCCCCCCTCCCCCCATTCTCTGCGGCTGCGGCTCAATACCTAGTGAGCTCCCTACCTAGACAGCATGGAAGCAAACCTAATATTGATTTATTTCAATGTTATTTATTGCAAAATCACTTTATGACTATAGTCAACAATGAGAAGTAATATAATGGTAATTTGCAAAATTTATTTATTTTTTTTTGATTGGTGCATTGCTCATAGATATATACATAGATGTTTTGGTAGTTTATTAAGTGATCAGACACACTGCTGGGTGATAAAAACACACAGATGCACATTAAAGAAGAGACCCAAGTCATATCTACATATAATAAAACATAATTTTGCATTTTTAATGCAAAAAAAAGTCTTACTAATTAAAATTTTAAAAAATAATTTTGCATTTTATTGTTTTTGTATAAAAAGCCTGACTATTTAATTTAAAATATATAATTTTGTATTTTTAATTCAAATTTGCATATAAAAAAGCCTTACTATTTAAAAATGTAAATAAAAAATTAGCATTTTTAATTTAATTTTGTATAAAAAATGCTTTACTGTTTAATATATATATATATATATATATATTATTATTTTTTAATTCAATGCTCTATAAAAGTGCTTTACTGTTTCAAATAAAGATAAATAATTTAGTATTTTTAATTAAATTTTCCGTAAAAGAATGCTTTACTGTTTAAAATAAATATATAAGTTTGCATTTTTATTCAATTTTCTATATTTTTTTATTTAATTTAAAATATATAATTTTATACTTTTTATTCAAATTTGTATATAAAAAAAAATTAAAATAAATAGTTTGCATTTTTAATTTTTTTTATTTAATTGTTCTTTAATTGTTTTGGTTGTTGTTTTTTTGCATTTTTAATAATCATTTTTAATTCAATTTTCCATTAAATTTTTTTTTGCTGTTTGAAATAAAAATATATTTAATTTTGTATTTTCATTCAATTTCCTATAAAAAAAAATGCTTTACTGCTTAATAAAAATAATAATTTAGCAGTTTTAATTAAATTTCCCATAAAAAAGTTTTACTGTTTAAAATAAAAATATCTAATTTTGTATCTTTTATTCAATTTTCTGTAAAAACGCCTATTTACTGTGTTCAATATAAATATAAATAGTAGCCTAAGAATACTCTGCTAGTGTGGTGTCTAGTTAGGGAGCTCAGTAGGCATGTGAACACAGCCCGCCTCTCTCTCTCTGCTGTAGTAAGTGTGTGCGCTGCTGTCTGTCTTCCGACGCTCCATTCTGTGAGAAACACACAGGAAACTTGTCTAAAAACACACAGGATCGACATTTAAACCTGAACTTTGGCACTCGAGACCTCGACTGTTGTTCCACATCGATCTTTACACGGAATATCGCCGATAGCGAGGGGAAATCTGCCTGAAGATGGGTGTAAAGTCGCAGTTTGCACACTGAAGTTGGATGGTGTTTTCCTAGTGGAAGTGAAAGAGAAGCGGCGACTTGAATCTTGGCGGTGAGAACAAGAGATAATTCATTCATTTGAACTTTTTCTGTGTGGATTGATCAATTGAAGTGCTTGGAAATCTTTGTGAGGAAACTACACGCATGTTTGAACTTTCCCACTCACCTCTAACGCCTCTAAAGTCTTATTTCCAGGGTGGCATGTGTTTGTTGACCACCTTAGTAAGTGATGGACACTCAAAAGAGCTCATTTCTTATTGTTTTTGTCCTAATACATGCTGAAAGAAGCCGCCAGATGCAGCAGCACATGCTTCAGGGTGGGGGAGGGGCTGATCCGGTGTCTTCACTAGTTAGTAGTACTAGTTAGTGTACTTCAAATCTTAGTTGTGCTATTATTTTTTTTTAGACTTTTTTTAAATGTGATTTTTAATGAGTATCAAATATAATGATTTAAACCGTGTTGTTGTTCTACAGTAAAAATGATTTAACAGTACATACTAAGTACATACTTACAGCTGAACACCTCCATCACTTGTTGATATCAGTAATTTGGTCCATGAGGGAAAATAAGGTCATGTTTTTAGTTGTAGGCTTTTCATTTGTGTCCAGATCCAATCGCTGACCTTGCTGCATATGTAATTTCCATCACAGCATCTGTTTTTGTTGGCGTACTGTATTACAGTACAGCTCGTTTCTAAATATTTGGATAGAAAGTTTAATCTTTTTTCTAAATGACTAAACGTCTTTTAAAGCTTTGACAAGAATGATCACAGCGAACATTCAGATCTGCGTTGTTATGAAACAATAATTCAGATTATCAGAAGTGCTGGATAAAGTTATAGTTTGGATATAAACACTGATGTCTACAGTAGCGATCAAAATAAAGCAAATCACCTTTTGAAAGTAACTTGATGCTTCAAATAAAGATTGTATCAATTACATCGTTACACCAGTAGGTGGTGACAAGTGACCGTTAAAAACATGTATTTGTCATTGAATCATTCATTCAAGAGATTCGTTCAAAAACGCTTTCATCCAGTAATGAAACAAGTGAAGTTTTGCTGCATCTCATTTGAAGGCTGCGTCCTCTGGAGGTCGCATTTGAAGGTGCATATGTCATCAAGGATGTAACTGTTAGATTGCAAAGAAAGAAATTACAGTATTTTACACCACGAGGAATAACAGTCAAATTATTATGGTTACTTTTCTTAAATAAGACATCCTTGATGATATGCAGCCTTCAAATGCGACCTCCGGAGGACGCAGCCTCCGAAATGAGACACAGCTTTTATGAGTGAGTCATTGAATCATTCATTCAAGACATTTGTTCAGAAATGCTGATTCATCCAGTAGAGAAACAAGTGAAGTCTTTATGAGTGAGTCATTGAATCATTCATTCGAGAGATTCGTTCAAAACGCGAGTAATGAAACAAGTGAAGTCTTTATGAGTGAGTCATTGAATCATTCATTCAAGAGATTTGTTTTGAAATGCTGATTTATCCAGTAATGAAACAAGTGAAGTATATGAGTGAGTCATTGAATCATTCATTCAAGACATTTGTTCAGAAATGCTGATTCATACAGTAGAGAAACAAGTGAAGTCTTTATGAGTGAGTCATTGAATCATTCATTCAGAGATTTGTTTGAAATGCTGATTTATCCAGTAATGAAACAAGTGAAAGATATGAGTGAGTCATTGAATTCATTCAAGAGATTGTTCAAAAAGCAGATTCCAAGTAATGAGTGAGTCATTGAATCATTCATTCAAGCGATTTGTTCAAAAACACAGATTCATCCAGTAATGATATGAGTGAGTCATTGAATCATTCATTAAACCCAATTTTTAAAAAAATTCAAATGAATTAAATATTTTTAAATAGACTGCAGCAATTAATACTTTGTCAGAAGCTCTAGTAAATTGCATTTTATTTTGTTTAATTGTCTATTCAGAGTCTAAAATCGTGATTCTCAATTTATCCAGAATCGTGCAGCTCTATGAAATATTGAACAAAATTAACACAAAATGGGTATTCATACAAATTACGCATTATATGTATTATTCAAAAACAGGTGTCACATGATTTTGATCATACTGCACCCTAGTGTTTAATTAGATGTATGTTCAAACTGATGTTTTGATGACAAATGCCACTATTAATGGCCGATATAAAGCCAATTATATATGACGTCACACTATTTAATTTAATGATAGCAAAACATTTTTATTGATGTTTCTCAGTATTTGTCCATCTTTTTTCCCACTGTGCTGATTGCAATGCATTATGGGATTGCTTTCTCTGCAAAGGACACCTATGCAGATGAAACGCAGTACAAAAGTAGAATCTACATGTAAGTTGTCAATTAAATATGCTAAGAAAGAAAGACGCAGTTTTGTTTTTAAAGATAAAGTTGGGAATGCCTAATGCAGTCGCTAAGGAGAATTAGAATATGATTCCCGCGCCTAATCTCCATTCATCTTCATATGGAGATCACTCCCACGCTACAGCTTGTCACGCTGTTATAAATAGCTTTAGATTTGCACAGAGTTGTAAATCATTACAAGTTGACTGAGTTAATGGTTAATAGGATTGAAGAGAGAGAGTTGTGGTCTTGGGATTTTCTCCAGGATTTGAGCAAAGCCAAATCCAAATCCGTCTGAAAGAATGATGCCAGAATGGCCTAGTTTTGAAACAGAGAAAGAGACTGTAGTGTCTCCATGTTTAATGCTTATAATAAACCAGACAAAATGGTTTGCATGTTTTCTTGAGGCTTGTCTGTTTTTTTAGGGCTGCGTGATATACTGAATATTCATGATGTTTGTGATGATTTTACTGGTAGTGTTCCAACAAAACTCTGATAAATTACTGATATATGATGCTGAAAATTCAGCTTTGATCACAGGAATAAATTACATTTTACTATATATTCACATAGAAAACGGCTATTTTAAAATGTAAAAATATTTCACAATTTGTATCAAATAAATGCGGCCTTGGTGAGCAGGAGAGACTTCTTTAACCCCAAACTGTCGAATAATAGTACACAGGCGTGTATGATTTTTTTTTTTTTTAATATCATATTGTACCCTAGTGTGTATGTATATTGAGATTCCAGTGCTAAACATGTCCCATAAAATGCACAGTGATGCACAACAATACAATACTAATATATTGCATTAGAGAGGAGTATGTCTGTTATGGTGTTTGGATTTGAATGGGCTGTAATGTGCAACTCGCGACTGCGTGTTGACGTGATACACAGGATTTTTGCATCTCCATGGCAACGTTGATAAAGGGTTAGTTCACCCAAAAATGAAAATTCTGTCATTAATTACTCCCCCTCATGTTGTTCCACACCCGTAAGACCTTCGTTAATCTTCAGAACACAAATTAAGATATTTTTGATGAAATCCGATGGCTCCTGCATAGCCAGCAATGACATTTCCTCTCTCAAGATCCAAGCACTAAAAACATATTTAATCAGTTCATGTGAGTACAGTGGTTCAATATTAATATTATAGCGACAAAAATATTTTGGTGCGCCAAAAAAACAAAATAACGACTTATTTAGTGATGGCCGATTTCAAAACACTGCTTCAGGAAGCTTCGGAGCGTTATGAATCAGCGTGTCGAATCAGCAGTTCAGAGCGCCAAAGTCACGTGATTTTAGCAGTTAGGGCGGTTCGACACGCAATCCGAATCATGATTCGATACACTGATAATATATATGTGTGTCACCCTTTAAGGTTTGTGAAGTCAGTCATAAACGTCTTTGCCATCAGCTATTTTACTTCTGTTTGTCACACAAACCGTATCTCTCTGTTGACGAATTAATTTTCTCTCCGCTCAGATCAACTGCTGTTGATGGTTTAGTATTTGAAGAAAATTAGCTTACATTTGGTCATCTGGCCTCTGGGATAGGGTTATTTATTAAGGATGGCAATTTACATAAATTCCCATAATTGATCATTGTTTAAATTAACAATCAATTATTCGTTAACCTCTTAAACCTCTTATGAAAAAATGTTGCTGATGCACGTGTAAACAGTTTACACATGAAATATTAGTAAACCGTAGTTGATCACATATGTTTATTTAGAGCAGGTTGTTTCAAACGAGCCCAAACACAACATAAGTGACATTGACATGCTGCTTCGCTTAAGCAATGGGACGTCCGGGATCTGATCACATCGTGACGCAGTGATTAACGTCATTTGAAAGTTCAACCAATGGAAGCTGGATCTCCGATATAGTATGTAGGGATGATTATAGTTTTATTATCACTCATTTTATTATTGTGGCGTTTACACAAGTAAGTAGTACTTATGTTCCTTTTTGGACCCTTAAATGGCTAGCCTACTAAATCCATTGCATAGCTTGAAGACATTAATACATTGTTATACGTGTTATACGCACCTCAAAATTACACACTCTAAAGATGACCTTGCTTAATCAATTGATAAGTTTTATGGGTTAAACTATTATCAACAATTAATCAATTGGCGATTAACTGTTAGCATCCCTAGTTATTATCGTGCAAATAAACAAAAAAATGTTATCATATCATTAAAATTGGTACGATATATATATACACGATAAATGTGACAGTACACACACACACAATATATTATATAAACACAAACTTTTATTTTGGATGCGATTAATTGTTTGACGGCACTATAAAAAAACCTAAACTATCCAAAAATTAGAAATGTTGCTTTGGCAACTAACTGATGTAAAATAAAGCATTAAAATTACTAACTGTAATAAATGAAAACTAAAACTGCCAGTAATTAAAAATGAAAAAAGCATAAGAAAATTAAGCGAAAACTGAAAATTATAAAATAAAAGTATTCAAAATATTAATAAAATATATATAAATAACACTGCTCTGGGTCCAGTTGTGTAATTGTCTGTGATTTACAAAAATACAACTAACGATAATGAATGATGTTTATTTTTAAAACTGATGACTTCAACTTTTATTTTATTTATTTAGTATAGATGATGATTTATTTAGCATAGACTAATGAACTATATTACTTGGTGAAATAATTATTATAGTTATTAAAAATAAATTTTACTATTTATTAATTGAACATTGTTTTTTTTTTTATCATATTTTGTGCCTTTAGTTTATTAACGCATTAAGTTTTGAGAGGCTATGATGTCCTGCAGTTAAAGAGGTTTAATGGCAGTAAAATCAGTTAAACTTAAGTTTCTCCAGCTTTAAATACAGTGAAGTGATTCCTCCCTCGCAGTCGTCACGTATGAAGTCGACTCGCTGAAGTGGCTACGCTGGCGACTTGTCAGTTTGCGGGTTCATTAGTCTCTGGTGACCGCAGGGAATGACTGGCGCATTTTGACTCGCGGCACCGCTCATGAGAAAATGGCTGCTGTCTGCAGGTCCTGTGAGCACATCTGTCAGAGGTGACCAGCCAGGAGAAAATCAGGCTCTCTGCAGCCTCGCATGTGTCCTGTTTTCCACATTAATCATTCTTGTGGTTTCTTTTGGCTCAGTGCTTGTGACAATTTTTATCCTTCCTTTATACCTAGTTTTTATTCATTAAACGGTAATGTCTTGTTTAACATATGCTAATGTTACCATTTTATTACTTCTATGTTTTTTATCATTTTTTTATTCTCTTGGTTGGAGTTTGTATTAAATATTTAGCATTTATTCACAGTAATTTTACTGGCAATATTAAATGAAGCAACATTGTGAATACAGAGTCAGATTCAGGATGTGTAAAATCTGTATTCATTTACTCCATAAGGGAATCGATTTATAATAATAACTTATAAATTGTTAAAAACATCCCTACGGTGAGCTTTGAGGTTTTTTAATCGATGGTATATGCGTCTGTTGACGCCGTCAGTCTGCATTATTTCAACATAATTTTATAAATAATCATGTTTAACAGAAAAATTCTTGGTGAAAAACTACATTACCCATGATTCTGCAGAGAAATTGTTACCAATCAGAGAGTTGCAACAATAAAATCATGCCAAAAGAACTTTAGCTCTACCCACTCCAGCGAAATGCTGCGAATGACGTAATTAGTGATCAACCGATATTTTTTTTTTTTTTTTTTTTTGAACCGATACCGATAATTTGTGCGTTTTATGTGCCCGATAACCGATATTTATTTATTGTTATACTTCTGTTTTTGACACAATTACAACACCACTGAACTGAACAAACCATTTTAATTATAAGAATAATTCACTGGATAATGTGAAATAAATAAAAAAAATAAATAAATAACTGAATAATATTCTCTGGAATATTGGAATATAACAAACAAACATCGTATTTTATTGCATTTCTCAACTGGTATGTTATATTTACAGAATTATTAATAAAGTTTTTATCATTCTAGATTATGAAATTCTCAAAACACCCACAAGATGGCGGCGTTTATCGGTAAATCCGATATTACAAAACCGATATCCATTATGGTAAAATGCTTAAATATCGGTAAATCGATATATCGGTTGGTCGATCTCTAGACGTAATCATTTAACTACTTAATTATTTGTATACACAATATGTTTATTTATCGCTGCGCGTAAAATATATTATTTCTGTATCCTAAATCACCTTAGGTTGTAAATTTCTTGTATTTATTTTGCCGATGTCATTTGCAGTGCTTCATGGGATTGTAGTTCTTCCCTTCACTAATGCCGTTAAGTTCTTTTTTTTTTAATTTTTTTAGTCGATTTTTTAAAAACTTTTTAGCTTCAAATCAAAGTTTGCAATGTTGTGATTCACATCGTAGCTGGTTGGTTTGGTTTAGGGTCATGGTTATAACTCTTAAACGAAGACTTTTTTAAATCCTTATGTGAAAATTGAATGGGAAAATAATTGTTGGATCGGCACTGATGCACTTTATTGATGATTTTAATGTATTAATTATGTTTCATTAGGCTAGTTTCACCTTCTTTCCTTGTGTTATGATACTTTAATTATCGCTCACTAGATGAAGATGGGAAATAAAGTTTCATGTCTTCTGCCAGAGGCGATTATATCCATCTTATTTGCTCCATTTGTTAGTTTTTTGTCACATTTGCCTGTGACTGATTAATCTGGGTAGTTTTAACCTGTTTCCTGTAGTCAGAAACTGCTTATACTCTCTTTGGTCACACTTCAGGAAGCGCTGGGGTTTATTTCTGGAGCACATTAGTCAGCAAAACCAGTCGAGATGCATAAGATGATGCATCCATTAATTCTGTCCATTCTTCAGCTCAAGGACACTGGCTGTGATGTTAACACTGGTGTGTTGTTGTTAATTGGACAGAAGTTTAGTGAACACTTGAGAACAGGATGGTCGTTTCACACTATGGTGTTAATTTCACTGCACTTTGTCTCATTGAAAGTAATGATGATCACATTAAGGCCCTCAGTGCTTCCCACAGGTTTGAAATATACTTGGTGGTGGTAGCGGGTGAAAAATCCTCCTATTACCCCACGGCACAAAAATGGTCTACTACATGTGACAACAAAAATAATGTGTGATTTTTAACAGTATTTTTATTTATTGAAATGAATTTTAATTACATAGCATATTATTACATAATATTATTATGCATTGTAAATTATGCAAAATTACAGCATTTAAATGGTTCACCTTTTTCTCTCTCTCAGTGAATGGGACACAGATTTTACTAGTAAAATTTATAAAATTAATAATATATGTGTCAAATAATGTTCTTCCTGTGGGGGAGACTACAATAATTTACTATGAATTAAATGGAAATCAAATTAAATACAATTTATAGTGTAACCAAAATACCAATAATGCCCAAAAGAAAAAGAAAAAACTTAGCATGTGACTTTTAATTATAACAGCCCGAAATACACGGGACTCTTATTTTGAAAATGTCGGTACTATTGCAGGCTGATCCTTCAGATTCTTACAAACGTATAAAAATTTTATATAAAGGCCATGAAGTAGACTTTGTAATAATTCATCAACTTGAGTTCATTAGCAATCGCTTGGCATAAATCTGCGCTTTTCATTGATTGAGAATCACTTTGAAGCAGTCTGAAGCGCTGTTGTGCGAGCTTGTAGAACACGCAACAGCGCCCCATGGGAATGTTAGCGGGAGTAAACGGCTCTGACACATAACGAGCAGGTATGAAACGACTAGTTTATCGATCACGGACGGTTTCATTATCTTGGGCGGATATAAAAGTATAGAGGAAAAAAAATAAAAGCAAAAATGTGTCTCCAAATATACTTGGGCCGCCACCTGGGCGACCCGCCCAAGTAATGCTTCAAGCGAAATCAAGGAACTGGTGTGACTTCATTTCCAACAAAATCAGGCTTGTTCAGGAGCAGCTTGCCAAAGCGAACTTTCTGGAAAAGCTCGCTCCGGCTGGAAACGCCTTTGAACTACCATTGGTCTGTGGCGATGATGTAATAGAGTGATGCAGGTATGATGTCACTTTGTAGGCAGTTAGCACACCGGTTCCCTCAGACCTAATTTACATTTTGATTGAATTATAGCTCATAAATACAGTAGCTGAGCCTTGGATAAAAACTAACTCTATTTTGCGAATCATATTGTTTACATCACCAATACATATGTTGCATTTTTATATTGTAATATCTCAATATAATGTATCGTTGCACTTCTGGTAATCGACAATTTTGTTGAGGGGGGTCAAAATTAATTTTTACCTAAATTTAAAGCCAAATCACAGGGAGAGAAAATGACTTTTGGAAACATTATTTTATTTTTACACATTGATTGGTACATCTATTAGTAAATTATTTTGTCTTTGTGACCTTTGTTTCATTTAAGCCAATGGTGCAGCTCAAAAATGGGAAAAAGCACTTTTCATGTTATTTCCCTCAAAGTTTGCATGCCTGTAACTCAAAAAATATTAAAGATATCTCAATATATTTTTAGATTCTGGTCTTAGTTAACTTTTCTTTTGTTATCTTCATTTTTAAGGCTCTATAGGTTCAATCCCAGAGATATTGGGATCTCAATGCGGCTCCATGAGTAAATTGTCAAAAATCAAATGTGGGTCAGTTTGCACACAGCTGATACTTCTTTTTTTAAGACTAGAAATGCCTATATCATTTGTTTTATAATTATAATCTTCATTCCTGTTCTGTTCTGAATACCCTTGAATTGACTATGCTCGGATATAGTGAATCCCAGAGGACTGAATTCTTGATGCTTGCGGTTGGAGTTCTCTTCTTCTGAGGGGAAAATAAATCCTGGTGCACAGGGACGCCGTCTTCTGTGTGTGAATTCCCTGGATGTGGTGTAATTGGTGTTTCTGTCATAAGGCGATCTGATATGTGGATTAGTTGTAGTTCTGCAGGTTCCCAGGATAATTACGGCCTTGTTTTATATGAGCATTAACCGCTCGAGACTTTTCGTATCCCACAGGCTGTTGTGTGTCAACTAATTAACCAAATGAGACCACCAAACAAGGATGATTCCAGTTTCTCCAGAGACCGGCTCAGATATGAAGACGTATCTCATAGATTGGATATAATTTTTGCATTAATTAATTTAATTTCATTGCAATTTAGCTATATTATCGAACTCTTTCCAGATATATATGTAGAAAATTACATTTTCGTTGTGGTGTTCACACTGCGTAAATGACGCACAACAGGGTGTTACACACTACACGAGCTGACAACAGCTCTGTCACCCAAAGGTCAGGTACCCAAACCACAATTTCTCATGAAAACATGCGCGAGAAGTGGAACGGGAAATGACGCAAAACAACTCCCCACACGCACACACACACTCTTGCAAATACATTACCAACCCAATATAAAACACATTTTTATTCACCTCAGCTGCGGTTCACTAAATAAATTAATTAAAAATATAAAAATTAATTAAATACCATTTACAATAAGCATTTAAAGGGTTAGTTCACCCAAAAGTGAAAATTCTGTCATTAATTACTCTCCCTCATGTCGTTTCAGAACACAAATTAAGATATTTTTGATGAAATCTCATGGCTCAGTGATTGACAGCAAGATAATTAACACTTTCAATGCCCAGAAAGCTACATTTAAAACAGTCATGTGACTACAGTGGTTCAACTTTAATGTTATGAAGAGACGAGAATATTTTTTGTTGTGTTTTCAATCACACAGTATCTTTATTTCTGTGTTACAAATATTCAAATTATCACAGATAGTTCAGATATAAATACTAATATCTGTTATCGATCAAAATAGAGCAAATCAGCTTTTGAAAGAAACTCAAACGCGCTGAAAATTACGCATTTATTGATTACATTGTTTCACCACCAGGTGGCGATAAGTGACTGTTAAATAATGTATTTTACGTTGAATCTTCATTCAACAGATTCTTTTAAATACACTGATTCATCCAGTAATGAAACGAGTATTTATGGGCGTGTCATTGAATCATCATCATCATTTTTAAATAATTAATTCAAATATATTTACATTTTTTTTTTTTTAAAAAGACTGTAACAATTCATATTTTGTCAGAAACTCTAGTAAATTACGTTGTTTTGTTTAGTTGACGTTCAGAATTGTGCAGCTCTTATTTAATCTTCATATAAAATATAAGAAAGATTTGTTTACATTTTATTTATCTTTGTTTTAAAAATTATTTGTTGTTTACCTTATTAAAAATGCATTGGTTAAATTCAAACATTTTTTTTCTACTAAAATGTTTTCAATAATTATCAATATCGATCAATATGAAACATCATATTGTGATAATTTTTTTAGCTGTATCGCCCAGCCCTAGACGAGAATACTTTTTGTGCACCAAAAAAACAAAATAACGACTTTATTCAACAATATCTAGTGATGGGCGATTTTAAAACACTGAAGCTTTACGAATCTTTTGTTTCACACTGTCAGAATCACGCCCCCCAGTGGTGAACCATTGAAATTTTTAAACGCTTATAACGTAACGAAGCCTCGTTTACTGAAATCACGTGACTTTGGCAGATTGATACACGCTCCGAACCACTGATTCAAACAATTTGTGTAGCTTCGAAGCCATCTCTAGATATTGTTGAATAAAGTCGTTTAGTTTTTTTGCCGCACAAAAAGTATTCTTGTTGCTTCGTAACATTAAGGTTGAACCACTGTAGTCACATGACTGTTTTAAATGTAGCTTTCTGGGCATCTGGAAGTGTTAATTATCTTGCTGTCAATCACTGAGCAATCGGATTTCATCAAAAATATCTTAATTTGTGTTCTGAAGATGAACGAAGGTCTTACGGGTGTGGAACGACATGAGGGAGAGTAATTAATGACAGAATTTTCACTTTTGGGTGAACTAACCCTTTAACATAAAAGAAAATGAGAAACTAGCTGAAAAATAAGTTATTTTTCTTTTGGTTTTCAGAACGGACCATTTGATTAATCAGAGTATAATGTAGTGTTGTCATGTTTCCTGTAGGGGGCGATCGTGAGCTCCAGTGTCGCTCATCCTCTGAGGTGAGCTAAGATGAGCATTACCAGTGATGAAGTCAACTTCCTGGTCTACAGATATCTGCAGGAGTCAGGTAAACACCCGGCTTATAATAACCCTTACAAATATCCTAAATATTTCATCTCTTCTCAGATCTCAGATTTACTCACTGTTTGAAATAAAGCGACTGTTTGTTCATTGGTGTTTTGTTTGTGCGGCAGGTTTCTCTCACTCTGCGTTCACGTTTGGCATTGAGAGTCACATCAGTCAGTCCAACATCAACGGGACTCTAGTGCCACCTGCTGCTCTCATCTCCATCCTGCAGAAAGGACTTCAGTATGTGGAGGCCGAGATCAGCATCAACGAGGTGACGGCTCATCTTCATCAACCATACTGATATTGTCTAGATTTGTGCATGAATAAGTGTTACTGGCATAATAATAAGTAGACTTGTATTTAACCTTTTAAATAATTAACAATTATGTCAACACATAAATTTAGTGTTGTTTTAATATCATTGAGAAACTAAAAAGTTGTATAAAGTTTTTTTTTTATCTATATTATATTTATTATTATTTTTTAAATGTTTAGTTTTTATTACATTTTTATTTCTTTTCTAAAAAAAAATATATATATTTTTTAGATATTTTAGTACATTAAGGTAAAGTAAATAAAACTGAGAAATGTATAAAATAAAATGATTTTTAAAAAGTATCTTACATTTTATTTAATTTCACGTACCATTTATTTCAGGATTTAGTTTTAACTATAATAACCCTGATCTGAACTTTTCAACATTGATATTAAAAAAAAAGCATTTAAGCTTAATCTAAATGTTTGAAATTATCTATGAATTAATTATTCATATTTTATTTTTAATACTGTACATAAATAATAATAATGTACTAATATTTTGACAATGTAAATTAAAATCTTAGTCATGGAATTTTTTTAAATGAAAATACATTTTTCTAGTTATGTAAATCTCTAAAATATCTTTAAAATGATCATAAAAATTCATTATTGAACTATAAAGAAATCAAAATACTTCCAAAAGGATGTTTAGCTCTAGATGAACTGCTTCTGTTGGTTTGTTTTTTTTTATTTAATACTGAATTTTTACATTTACAATTATGGCAACATCATAAATTTAGTGTTGCTTTAGTATCATTGAGAAACTAAAATAGTTTTATAATATTTTAAAAAATAGTTTTTATTTTTTGTCAATTTTTATTTATTGTCTATATTATATTTATTTTTTTAAATAATTTTTATTTATTTTCTAAAAAAATATATTATTTTTTTTTTTTAGATATTTTAGTACATTAAGTTAAAGTAAATAAATTGAGAAATTTAATAAAATGTAAAAAAAAAAAAAAAAAAAAAAAAAAGGAACAAATGTTTTTTATGGATTTAGTTTTAGTTAACTATAATAACCTTGAGCTGAACTTTTGAACAGTGATATTAAAAAGCATTTAAGCCTTAATCTGAATGCTTGAAATTATCAGTGAATTTTTTAATTATTATGTATTATAAATAAAATGTCAATTTTAGTAAATTATTATTCAATGTAAAATAAAATCTTAGTCATGGAATTTTTTTAAATGAAAATACATTTTTCTAGTTATGTAAATCTCTAAAATATCTTTAAAATGATCATAAAAATTCATTATTGAACTATAAAGAAATCAAAATACTTCCAAAAGGATGTTTTGCTCTAGATGAACTTCTGCTGTTGGTTTGTTTTTGATTTTAATGTTGAATCTTTAAGGATGGCACGGTGTTTGACGGTCGGCCGATAGAGTCTCTGTCGCTCATCGATGCCGTGATGCCAGACGTGGTTCACACCAGAAAGCAGGCGTTCAGAGACAAACTCGCCCAGCAACAGCAACAGCAAGCCGCCTGCTCTGCCAACTCGACAGCCGTTCAGTCCCACGCCACGAAGAACTGAGAAACCGCACTCAACGGAGACGAGAATGGCACCCACGCCCTCAGTAAGTCATTTACTCAACAGAAAAATGCATGTAAATCTATTGTATTAGGAACCATTAAAAATGCATAATAGGGTCACTTTAAATGCATATACATTTAAAAAATAAATGCATCGATTGAGTTCTAAAAGGTGCACAGATTTGCCTTGCACTGTGGGTGAGAACTGCTGAAGTGTGTTTGTAATTCTGAGCTGCTTTTCCTCTCTGTCAGATAACCATTTTGAGGCCATGGAGGTGGACTGTGAGGTCCAGATTCCTGCCAGTAAAGCCACGGTGTTGCGGGGTCACGAGTCAGAGGTCTTCATCTGTGCCTGGAACCCCGTCACTGACCTCTTGGCCTCAGGGTGAGTCGATCTGGACGCTGACCTCTCTAACCTCACGAGGGCAGAGTTGAGGGTTTCTGTGAGGGTGTTATAAGTTGGATAAGTATAACTCTCGCTAAAACTATAGTTTTTTTTCTCCACTGTGAAATGGCTTAAATTGCACTTTTTTCATGCATTTCTAAAATTACATAATAGACATAAATATTTGGGCTCAAGTAGGGGTGTGTGATATCACGATATTACATCGAGAACCAGGGATCCAGACTAACATTTGAGAGTTCTATAGGGGCACCAGCACCTGATTTGGGAGTTGAGGGAAGAGAGGAGTTGAGGGAAGAGAGGAGTTGAGGGAAGAGAGGAGTGGAGGGAGGAGAGGAGTTGGAGGGAGGAGAGGAGTTGGAGGGAAGAGAGAGAGGGAGAGAGGAGTTGAGGAGGAGGGGAGGGAGAGGGAGGGAGGGAAGAGAGGAGTGGGAAGAGGAGGAGAGAGAGGAGTTGGAGGGAGGAGGAGTGAGGGAGGAGAGGAGGAGGAGAGGAGGAGGAGAGGAGGGAGGAGAGGAGTTGGAGGAGGAGTTGGAGGGAAGAGAGGAGATGGAGGGAGGAGAGGAGTTGGAGGGAGGAGAGGAGAGAGTGGAGGGAGGGAGGAGTGGAGGGGGAGAGGAGTTGGAGGGAGGGAGGGAGGAGGTTGGAGGGGAGAATTGAGGGGAGGGGAGGGGAAAGGAGAGGAGAAGAGTGGGAGGGAGGAGTTGAGAGGGGAGGGGAGGAGTTGGGAGGAGGAGAGGAGAAAGAGGGAGAGAAAGAGGGGAGGAGTTGGGGAGAGGAGAAAGAGGGAGAGGAGTGAGGGAGGGGAGGAGTTAAGGGAGTTGGGGGGGAAGAGTTGAGTTGAGTGGAGAGAGGGTTGAGGTGGGGGAGTTGGGAGCGGGAGAGGAGTTGGAGGGAGAGTTGAGGGGAGTTGGATGGAGGGGAGAGGAGTGAGGGGGGGAGGTGGAGGGAGGAAAGGAGTTAGAGGGAGGAGTTGGGAGGGACGGAGAGTTGGGAGGTGGAGGAGGAGGAGAGGGGGGAGTGAGAGGGAGGAGGAGTTGAGGGGAGTAGTTGAGGAGGAGAGGAGTTAGGGAGTTGGGAGGAGGGGAGTGGAAGGGGGAGTGAGGGAGGGAGGAGAGGAGGAGCAGGGGAGTTGAGGGGAGGAGAGAAGTTGAGGGAGGAGTTTGAGGAGTTTAGGGGGTGGAAGGGAGGGAGAGGAGAGGGAGTTGGGAGGGGAGGGAGTGAGGGAGGAGAGGAGTAGAGGAGGAAGGATGAGTAGGGGAGGAGTTAAGGGAGGGGGAGAAGTGTTGGAGGGAGGGGAGGAGTTGAGGAGGTTGAGGAGAGGAGTTGGAGGGAGGAGAGGGAGGTGTGGGGAGGAAGGAGTTTAGAGGAGGGTTGAGGGGGAGGGAGGAGAGGGAGGGGAGGAGAGGAGTTTGAGGGGGAGAGGAGAAAGAGGGAGGAGAAGTTGGAGGGAGGAGTTGAGTGGAGGAGAAGAGTGGAGGGAGGGGAGGAGTTGAGGGGTGAGGGAGGAGGGATTGAGGGAATGAGGGAGGAGGGAGTTGAGGGGGGTGTTGAGGGAAGTTGGAGAGAGGGAGGAGGGGAGGGAGAGGGAGGGAGGAGTTGAGGGGATTGAGGGAGGAGAGGAGTTGAGGGGAATTGAGGGAGGAGAGGAGTTGGAGGGAGGTGTTGAGGGAAGTTGGAGAGAGGGGAGAGTTGAGGGAAGTTGGAGGGAGGAGAGGAGTTAAGGGAGTTGGGAGGGGAGAGTTGAGTGGAGGGAGAAGTGTTGGAGGGATGAGCGGGAGGGAGGAGGGGAGAGGAGGGAGGGGGGAGTTGAGGGAGGGGAGAGTTGAGGAGGCGTTGAGAGAAGTGGGAGGGAGTGGGAGGGGTTGGAGGGAGGGGAGAGGGAGTGGTGGAGGGAGGAGGAGGGAGTTGAGGAGAGGAGTGAAGAGGGAAGTTGGAGGGAGGGGAGGGGAGGAGTTGGGGCGTTGAGGGAGGAGAGGAAGAGTTGGTGGGAGGGAGTGGAGTTGGAGGGGGGAGAGAGTTGGGAGGAGGGGAGAGGAGAGGAGTTGGAGGGGGAGAGGAGTGAGAGGAGTGAGGGATTGGAGGGAGGGAGGAAGTTGGAGGGTGGGGAGAGGAGTTGGAGGGGGGAGAGGAGTTGAGGGAAGTTGGGGGACGGGGAGTGGAGGGAGGGAAGGAGTTGAGGGAAGTTGGAGGGAGGGGAGGAGTTGGAGGGGGAGAGGAGGAGTTGGAGGGGAGGAGGGGAGTTGGAGGAGAGGAGTTGAGGGAAGTTTGGAGGGAGGAGGGGGAGGAGTTGGAGGGGGAGGGGAGTTGGAGGGAGGAGAGGAGTTGAGGGAAGTTGGAGGAGGGGAGGAGTTGGAGGGGGGGTGGAGTTAGAGTGAGGAGTTGAGGGGAGTTTTTCCCTATTCACCAGTGGTGTTTTGCCTTAAGTTTGTGTTATTTGTTTATTGTATCGCTGCAGCTCTGGCGACTCGACGGCTCGCATATGGAACCTGAATGAGAACAGCAACAGCAGCTCCACTCAGCTGGTCCTGCGGCACTGCATCCGAGAGGGAGGACAGGACGTTCCCAGCAACAGGACCTCATTAGACTGGAACGTGAGTGTGCTGTTAAACGTTTAGAGCAGTTCTCAATCAGAGGCTTCAGCACACTTCCAAGATGAAGAATGATTTAAAGATTTCTCCATCTTCATCTTTCTTTAGTGTGTAATGTTGCTGTTTGAGCATGAATAAGGTTTCCAAAGTCCCTCCAGTGGGAGTGTTTTGCATCCTTTCAATGTATGTTCTGTGTCTGTTAGAGCGACGGCACTCTCTTAGCAACTGGATCTTATGACGGATTTGCGAGAGAATATGGACAAAGACGGGTAAGTCGACTTCTCTTGCCTACACTGAGAGCTGATCAAACTCGAGGAGTGAGCGTCTTTCTGATGTTTTCACAGGTAATCTGAGCAGCACACTCGGACAGCACAAAGGACCCATATTTGCACTGAAGTGGAACAAGAAAGGCAACAGCATTCTGAGCGCTGGAGTCGACAAGGTCAGTCTCTACGTGACTTCATGAGAAACCACAAACTGATACATGAATTTTTCTGACAAACCTGTCGCACACAACCTCTGATTGATAGTTCAGACTCTTTTATCAAGTAAAAGTCTTTAGTATAATTTGTCTCCTTCAGCTCGTGTCTTTCTGCTGTGAAATCTTGAGTCCTTCAGTCTTTCATCTGAAGCAGGTTGTTTATTTGATTATCCAGACATTTGATTATAAAAATCACGAGTATCAAATATGATTATCAGGTTTATTTGTTCATCTCTCGATCATCATTGCATTATATGTTTTTTTAAAACTACAGAGATTGATCAATAAAACCTGAAACATTTAAATATCATCTTACTAAGACATATTATTGACAGAGATTGATATCAGTATGCATTTATGCAAGTATGCTCTATACTGTTATAATGTGTCTTATTGATTTGCATTAAAAGCAAGAGAATTTCAGATAAATATCAGAATCTGCAAATTAATATTTCGTGGCCTTTTATGATTATTATTTACATTTAAAATAAATTTAAAATTTATTAAAATAGATTATAGAGATATAGATTCAAATAGATAGATTAAAAAAACAAATTCAAATAAATAAATATTAGATTACAAAATAAAAATTAGATGATTAAATTAGATTAAAAAAAAATTAAAAGTAACAACAAAACCTTGAGTTATATAAAATTAGATTAAAATTAATTTAAAAATATTTTTTTATTTTTAAAATCATTTAAATAAGTAAATATAACAAAATAAATGTAAAAATTATTCAAATAAATAATTATTAATTAAAAATAGATTAAATAATTACAAAATACAATAGTAGTTACCTATATTAAATAGATAAAAAAAAAAATATAAAATTAGAATTGATTTATAATTAGATTAAAATTAATTAAAAGATTAAGAGATTTAAATAGTAAATATAACAAAAATAAAAGGTATAAATATTCAAATTAAACTAGATAAAATTAAATAAACAATTAGAATAGAATAAATATTAGACTACAATAAACAAAAATTAGGTGAAATATATTAAATTGTATTTATATGCATTTTATGTAAGTATTTTAAAATATCAGAATCTGTAACAAATTGCATATTTTTGATGAGTTTTGAGTCTTGAATAAAATGAGTCCATTTTCACTGTATCAGACTTATGAGCCATAAAAGCCTGATGGACAAATATGATACTAAATGTATTTTAAGAATGAGAATTATTACCCGTCTTTCTCCCATAATCAGTTGTTCAATTGTTCTGGTTCTGCAGACGACAATCATTTGGGACGCGCACACGGGTGAAGCCAAGCAGCAGTTTCCCTTTCATTCTGGTGAGTTCACGACCTCTGCCTCGAGTTCACAGCATTGGTCAGACAGAGTTTAATATGGTCATGTGATTGAGTGCAGCTCCAGCGTGGACGTGGAACTGGCAGAATAACACCACCTTCGCCTCCTGCAGCACTGACATGTGCATACACGTGTGTCGCCTAGGGAGTGAGCGTCCCGCTCAAGACCTTCCAAGGGCACACGGTGAGAATACACACCACACCACACACACACACACACACACACACACCAGGGTGAAGCACTAGATGAACTCAGTGTTTGTTTGCTTTCAGAATGAAGTGAACGCCATTAAATGGGACCCGTCGGGAATGCTGCTAGCTTCCTGTTCGGATGACATGACGTTAAAGGTGTGGATTAATTGGTGTTTTCTGTTTGGGAAAATGCACCTTTTTTGAATAGTGCATAATGAAATATTGAATAAGATCAAATGTTCCTCTGACGGCAGATCTGGAGTATGAGCACGATTCATGCGTTCACAACCTTCAGGCGCACAATAAAGAGATCTACACCATCAATGGAGCCCCACGGGCACGGGAGCAACAGTCCCAACGCCAACATCCTGCTGGCCAGGTAACCTTCCCAAGGTGCCTTTCCTGGAAAGTCTGGTCACTCGGAGGCTGTATTTGTGACGCCTGCGGGCAGCTGTTTCGGGCATCCAAGACCAAGTCCTGTCTATTTGAAAGGGGGAATCCTGAAATCTCCAAAACTGCTTCCCAAACCCACATTTAAATAACAATTTCAAATCAGGGGGAAAAAAAGTAAAAAAAATAAAAAAATTATATTATATAATAATATTGTATATAATAAATAAAATGATTCCAATAAATTAGATAAAAAAAAAAAAAAAAAAAAAAAAAAAAAAAAAAAAAAAAAAAAAAAATATATATATTATATATATTATATATATACAGAATAAAATAAGAATAAAATAAATATTAGATTACAAAATAAATAGATGAAATATATTAGATTAAAAATAAACAAAAAATTTGATTATATTAAATTATCTATTTTAATAATTTTAAATTGAACTTAATCTAAGTAAATAATTAAAATAAAATAAATAAATATTAGATTTCAATAAATATAAATTAGAATAATATATATTAAATTAGATGTAAAAATTATTCCAATCAATTAGATTAAAATAAATGAACAAATAGAAATAGAACAAAAATTACAATAAAATAAAATAAAATTTTTACAATTACAATAAATAGATATAAATTTCATATAAATACAAAATAGATAATATTTAAATAATTATATGAAAAATTAGAATAAAATAATTTCAATAAATAGAAATTAAAATAATATATATTAAATTAGATTAAAATAAATGTAAAAATTATTCAAATAAATTAGATTCAAATAAAAAACAAACACAAAATAAAAATAAATATTATGTAAAAATTAGATTGAACATATTAAATTAGATTATAATAAAAATTAGAATAAAATTATTTAAATAAATAAATGAACAAAAAATAAAATTATTAGATTACAATACATAAAAATTTGATGAAATATATTAGATTAAAATAAACAAATTACAATAAATAGATTAAAAATTACAATAAATAAAAATAGATAATTATATTAAAATAAATATAAAAATGATTCAAATACAAAATAAACAAAATAAAAATAATTATATTAAAATTAATAAAAATTAGATTAAACATATTAAATGAGATAATAAAAATTAGAATAAAATTAATGAAATAATATATCTAACTATAGAGTACTAGAAAAAAATACAATAATGTTATTTAATATATATATTTTTTTCCCAAAATAATATTATAGGCATATTTATAATATTAATTTTTAATATAAAAATGAATTTTTGGAGTATAAATTGGGTGTTGTATACTATGTATATGCCTTTTTAAATTTTAGGATGGGGTCCGTCACACGAGGATGATCATATTTGAAAGCCCTGCTGAAATCCAAAAGGGATAAACATCGGAAGTGTTTAACACTCTTCATCCATACACATCTAACACTTCGTTTGTCTTCCTCAGTGCCTCTTTCGACTCGACGGTGCGATTATGGGATGTCGATCGAGGCGTTTGCACCCACACGCTCACCAAACACCAGGAGCCCGTCTACAGCGTGGCCTTCAGTCCGGACGGGAAGTTCCTGGCCAGCGCTCCTTCGACAAATGCGTTCACATCTGGGGGACACGTGGTCAGTACGACAGCGGCTCGTGTTTACGGTGTAACCCGTCATACCGCATGATGATGATGATGATGATGAAGAACGTGTTTTTCAGAGCGGCGCGTTGGTGAACAGCTACAGAGGAACCGGAGGAATATTTGAGGTTTGCTGGAACAGTGTGGGAGACAAAGTCGGAGCAAGTGCGTCAGATGGATCGGTACGTTCGTCTTCTCATCCGAGGGTCATTTTGAAAACATGTTAGAAAATATAATCTTATTATATAATTACACACACACACACACAAACACCTCCTTATATAATATCATATATATATATATATATATATATATATATTATATATATATATATATATATATATATAAGGAGGTGTGTGTGTGTGTGTGTGGTGTAAGTATAATAATAATAATAATATTAATTAATCAGTTTTAATTTAATTAAATTAATATAATTTTTTTTAATTATTTAACTAATCTAATTTAATATATTTAAATATTTTTTATTTTGTAATCTAGTATTTATTTTATTCTATTTTTGTTATTTTAATCTCATTTAGTGGTTTCATTTTTACATTTTTATTACATTTATAATCATTTTAATAATTTTTTTAATTATTTTTAATATAATCTATATATATATATATATATATATATATATATTAATATATGATATATAATATATGTGTGTGTGGAAGGTGTGTGTAGTAGTAGTAGTAGTAAGTAGATAATAATAATAATAATAATATAATTAATAAAATATTTTAAAGTGGGTTTTAATCTAATTTAATTAAAAAAAGTTTATTTTTTATCTAATTAATATTTCTATTTTTATTTTTTAATCATTACATTATATATTACTTATTTTCTATATTTAATACTTTAAATTTATTTTAATCTAATTTCATATTTTATGAATATTTATTAAATAATCAATTAAATTAAATTTATTTTTATTAAATTTTAATTATTTTAATGTATTTCAGTATATTTCGGATTTTAAATTTGTAATATTTATTTTATTCTATTGTTTATTTTAATATAATTGTATTTTTGTGTATATATATATATTATATATATATATATATAGATATATATATATATATAGATATATTATATATATTATATATTTACTAGTTAGTTATTTACTTGTAGTATTCTTTTTACTATTTAGTATTTTACTACTACTTTAAATAGGTTTTTTGTCAATGTTCATTTTAGTTAATTTAGTGTAATTTTTAGTAATTTTGTTGCATTTAGTTATGTGCTTTGTCATTTTTATTAGTTTTTGGTTTAATTCTTTATTTCTTTATTTAGGTTTTCATTTATTTTTCACTTTTAGTTTGTTTTAATTCAGTTTTTTTAAGGTCTGTACTCAAAAACTGAATAAATGGATTTAAACTACTGCATAAACATAATTAATACCATAAAATCCACTAAAAATATGAAATATTAATAAAAAAAATTATCAAACTAAATATAGCAAATTCATTTCATTGAAATGATAATAATAATAAAATCTGTCATATTTGACCACCACGCAAGAACCACCAAAGGGTTAATTCAGTTGTATTTATTTATTTCCATTTAGTAATTTTAGTGCTTCAACTCAACTTATTTCAATTAGTTGCAAAAGCACATTTCCAATTTCATGTAGTTGAACTTTTCCTTCTAATATGTGGGTGATTCTCACGAAACCATTAAAACACCACGGCACTAATGATTTTAAATATAAAATGTGTAATATAGTAATATTAAAAAGCATCAGAATAAAGACAATACTGTTCTCTACCTGCACAATGCGTGATTTCAACATAAGAATTTATTATTTTTCAATTTTATTGCATTTTCTGCTGAAATTCTCATTACCGCAATGCGTCCGGCTGTGTTTGAACGTGTGTTATGTTGTAATTTAAACAAATTAACATAAAATAATTTAGAAAAAAATTAATGGATGTTTTACTAGATTATTTCAGATGACAGAAAAACAATTTACTGAATATTCTGTATAATAATAAAGAAGAAAAAATTAGGAAAATTATGTGTCCATGCCAGATGTTCTCATCCTCCGCAACACTTTTTGAGGACTGTTTAAGCACAGAATACAGAATTTAAATAGAGTTTGATTTTGAGTAGCCAAGCACATGGGCCAGTTACTTCAAGATGGCTACCAGGTAAGATCATCTCTTTATATCTCTCCAGTTAAATGTTAAATATTCTCTTGTCAGAATGCTTACACGACATTTCGATTATCATTACCGAAACAGGTAGTTTTCTACATTTCGAAAATTGTTAGATTTACAATTTTTTATGAAAATGTGCTTTATTAAAGTCTAATTATATGCACTGAGTAAAAAATTAGCAAAGCCTTAATGGCTTCTCTATTGTTAGCAAAACATACTGAGGTACCTCATCCTCCGCAACACCATTCTCATGTACCGCAACCATTTAACAGCAGTTGCGGTAAAAAGAACTTCTGTTTCGGAAATGAGAATTCTTGAAGAAGCAAATGAAGTTCAAGAAAATCTTCAAGATGCTGCCCCAAAAGAACAGCCATTCTTGACTCAGCAGGTAAATGTCCCAGTAAAAAAAAAAAAAAAAAAAATCCAGTTTCCAATTTTGTCAAATCTATTTTAAAGGTTGACCGAACTTTCAAATGTAGAGGTCAACATTAAAAAGACGTAAATTTATAGTTAATTTAGTAGGAGCAACTTATATTATTAAAATATTAAAAGGCAAGAGCTTAAAATGTCAGGTTTTATGGTCAGGTGCAACTAATAGGCTGCTGAACATGCTCAGATTGATCACGGATGATGCTCCTGAATAACTTTTTTTTGAGTTATGATGACATGATGTTTTTTTTATAATTCATTGTAACAGTTGTGTTTTGTTTCAAGTCACTATTAGAGTGAATAAGGTTATTTTCAGTTAAGTTTCCATTTCAATAAGTATAAATAACTGTATGGAGGTCTACACAAGGTAGAGTAACTAAGGAAGTTTCACATCATTTGTATTAATGTAAGATTACTGAACTTAAACATTATTTTCAAAGCCAAACAACAGTTAAGTTAAATAATTAATGTAATTAAGTTCAACTAACAAATACACTATTCTCAAAAGTTCTAAAGCTCTTTTTTTAGTTTTTTTAGTTTCCAACTTGTATAAATATCAATTTTTTTACAGCGTAATGACATCAACTTAACTCCCCCCAAAAATGAGATATACACTGCGTTCCAAATTATTATGCAAGTGACATATCAGTAAGATTTCAGTAGAATAAACATTCAGATTTTAGTTTTTCTAAGAAAATGTTTGTTTGTTTATTTATCCATGTCTGTTTAGATAACTGGTATCAATCTCAGACAAAATAATTTGCCAGGTCTATGGAAACCCTACTTAGAGGTTGTTCCACATTATTAAGCAAGTCACAGTTTTCATGCAATATGGGGAGGAAGAAAGATCTTTCTGAAGATGAAAAGCATGAAATGGTGCAATATTGTGCAAAAGGCATGAAAACAAATAATATTGTGTGAAAACTGAATGGAGATTATCGAATTATCATAAGATTTGTTAGTGATTTAGAGCACAGCAGAACTCGGTCAGATAAAGGCTTATTAATGAAAGTTCCTGTCAAAAAAATTAATTGTATTAAAAGGGCAGCTATAAAAAAAGCCAGTGTTGAGCAGCAAACAGGTATTTGAAGCTGCTGGTGTCTCTGGAGTCTCAAGAAGCTCTCCATGCAGGCTGGCAGTTGTGCGTAAAGATGCATTTTAGACACCACTAACCAAACCTCACAAAGAGAAACATTTACAGTGGGTGTAGAAATACATTTTCAAACGGTTTTATTGCTGTGGTGTTTTTTTTTTTGCAGCATGGGATAGTGCGCATTGTATTTCAGAAGGCACTATCCTCCTTTTTATACCATAGCTGAAAATGGCCAGTTATGAACTCCACATATCTTGCAAAAGTCATTTAAATACCCTCAGAGACCCTAAAGGGACCTTCCATCTCACTTCCCAATATTCCAGCCCAAATCATCACCCGCTAGCTCCTTGCTGACGTCGCAGTCTTGTTGGAACATGGTGGCCATTCACCAACCATCCAGAAATCCATCCGTTTAGACCATCTACAGCATTAGTTAGTGAATAAAACTATTTAAAAAATGAGTCTTCATGTATTTCTACACCCACTGTAAATGTTTCTCTTTGTTAGGTTTGGTTAGTGGTGGCTGAAATGCATCTTTACACACTGCCAGCCTGCATGGAGAGCTTCTTGAGACTCCAGAGACACCAGCAGCTTCAAATACCTGTTTGCTGCTCAACACTGGCTTTTTTATAGCTGCCCTTTTAATACAATTAATTTTTTTGACAGGAACTTTCATTAATAAGCCTTTATCTGACCAAGTTCTGCTGTGCTCTAAATCACTCACAAATCTTATGATAATTTAATCATTTCCATTCAGTTTCACACAATATTAGTTGTTTTCATGCCTTTTGCACAACATTGCACCATTTCATGCTTTTCATCTTCAGAAAGATCTTTCTTCCTCCCCATATTGCATGAAAACTGTGACTTGCTTAATAATGTGGAACAACCTCTAAGTAGGGTTTCCATAGACCTGGCAAATTAATTTGTCTGAGATTGACACCAGTTATCTAAAAAGACATGAATAAATAAACAAACAAACAAACATTTTCTTAGAAAAACGAAAATCTAAATGTTTATTCTACTGAAATCTTACTGATATGTCACTTGCATAATAATTTGGAACGCAGTGTAGACACCAAGAGAAATAAAAACATCTACCCCAAAAGAATCACCCAAAACGAAGAAAAGAAAAATAACACAGAAGAGAAGCTTCTGGACAGGACTAAAGATACTTTAAACCTAAGGAAAAGACAGAAGAGAGATCAGAGAATATTACCCAACAGCCAGAGAAGATTAATGCGCAGAATTGTTAGCCGCTTCTTCCAAACCTCTAAAAGCTTTGTTCGTCAGAACATAAATTAAGATATTTTGGATGAAAACCGGGAGGTTTGTGACTGTTCCATTGACTGCCAACTGTCAAAGCCCAGATGAAGTATGAAAGACATCGTCAAAATAGTCCATCTGCCATCAGTGGTTCAATCTGAATTTTATGAAGCGACGAGAACACTTTTTGTGCACAAAGAAAACAAAATATCGACTTTCCTAAACTTTTTCTTCTCCTCCGTGACACTTCCTGGAAGCGCGTTCATGAGTTCACAAGCAGACCACGACACATGCGTACAGATCAAGCACAGCGTCTTCCAGCGTTCTCTGTCTGTACACTGGCCTCTACGTTAGCAGGTCACGGTGTATGCATTGTGCATGATCTGAGGCACGCTTGTCTAGCATGTTTGGTCTGTACGCATGTGTCGTGGACTGCTTGTGAACTCATGAACGTGCTTCCAGGAAGTGTCACAGAGGAGAAGAAAAAGTTTAATAAAGTCGATATTTTATTTTGTATATATTTGTGCACAAAAAAAGTGTTCTTGCCGCTTCATTCAGATTGAACCACTGATGGCAGATGGACTATTTTGAGGATGTCTTTCATACTTTGCTGGGCCTTGAGAGTGTTAATTACTTGGCAGTCAATGGAACAATTACAAGCCTCCCGGTTTTCATCCAAAATATCTTAAATTGTGTTCCGAAGACGAACTAAGCTTTTACAGGTTTGGAACGACATGGGGGTAAGTGATTAATGACAATTTTCATTTTGGGGTGGAGTAACTTTAAGTATGAGTATGGTCGGAACTAAAAAGAGGCAGTTATGTGGGTCCATTGAGGTAATTACCTGCAAACTCTAAAAGAGAGAAGTTTAAGATTAAAAGATATGTTATTTATCTGTTATTTGATATTAGTATGTCCATATTTAATATCTTTAATATTTAATATATTTGAATCAAAATTACTGTTTGTTTCTCTTTAAGCTGACATCAACAAAAGCAGGCCTTATCTACACGAGAGAAGTATCCTACTTTGTGATTTTGCCTGTGGATGTTTCAGTCCAAAAGAGTTTGACTTCTGAGACAGTGGCTAGGTTTACATGCACCCAAATAATAATCTATTTGTAATCAGATTGACGGCTCAATCAGATTGAAAAACGTTCATGTAAACACTTAATCGATCCGATTGAGCTCGATCCGAATGAAATTTCGATCGGATTGGAACTTTAGTTGTAAAGATGTATGCCAACAGACAGTAAAGATGTATGCCAACAGACAGTAGCTTATGTATCCCTTCATCATAATATTGGAAATCTTACCGTTTTAAAACAAGAAGGGGAGCCAATGGATATCTCACACAAGAAGCAACGTGCAAACTTTGCGCAAGAGTTATGCCGATGAAAAAGTCTCAACCTCGGTCAGTATTCACTACAGAAGGTGAAAGTAAACAGTGACGGAGCTGTCTGATGCTGCATTAACGGAGCATATTCTCTCAGAGACAAATTTCAACATAATATGCTGATAACAGTATATAACTGTATTCCATTATTTCTCTTGTGGCCGTACATATAGGCTAGTGAAACAAATGAGAATAATAGTATTTAGTGTTAAACAGGTTGTTTTTTTTTAAGTCGGTGCTTGAAGTAAAGCTGCGCTCAATTTTCATTGATGACTGCAGTGTTAGGAAATATTATTACCTACACACAATATTTTTAATTATACAACGAATTATAGGTCTATAATAGACCTAAAAAAATGTTTAAAACATTTTCAAAGATAGCAAATAGCCTAATCTTTTATTATCCTCACAGCACGTCTAATATTAATTTAATAATAAAAGTAGCTGAACCAAATAGTTATAGTAATAGACTAGAAGAATGTAACAGGCCTACATTAATTGGAAATACCAAATCCTCTTAATATTGCCAAGATTTGATGCTTTTGACAATATCTCTGGCTATCGTCGATACATGATCATCGTCTGTTGACGCAACCCTGGTTACCGCTTGCCTGGCAAGTCCAGAATGATATATCTTCTTGACTCGTCGCTCCTCGAGTCAACTCCAAACCATACCGTGCAATCAGATTTGTTTATTTCAGTGACAGCGTCACTCTAGTGTGGCGAAAGTCCCTTCAATATCAACAAAGACTACGCACCGTTTTAAATGTTTTAATCGGAATGTATATAAAACACATATAAACGGATATTTGAATCAGATTACAATGTTTAGAGTACATGTAAACAGATCTGCAACTGTTTTTTTGTTTTGAAACAACCACTAATCTACATTGGAAATAAAACTGTTTTGAACTTGAATGCATGATTGTGCAAATATTATCAGTTTTTTCTACTTTAAAATTTGTTTTTAACAAAATCTTAGACAAAAATACGTATTATCATTACCGAAATAATTAACCTCATTTCCGAAACCTATGTATCATTACCGCAACAGATGTTCATTAAATGTTAATTTAATTAATAGGAACATAGTACTTTGATTTTAAATGCATGTGCAGAATCTACAAATTATGTTCTTTCAGATTTATCATGTTATTTTGAAAATACGTCAGGTTTCATTGAAATATTTAAAAAAAATGGTTGTAAATTGTGGAAGGTGTTGCGGTAATGAGAGAAATTAATCAAAATAAAAAAAACTGTTAAACTAAAAATAAATATTTTTTCAGAATTTCAAGTAACTGTGCATGACTATTAATAATCCATTTTTAAAAATGTGAAAATATATTAGCTTTTCTAACAGTGTTGATGTTTTCAGACTGTTGCGGTAATGAGATTTTTTAGGACTTATTTTCGAAATTATGTTAAAAAAAGTGTTAAATGATAAGTAAAAGTTTTTAAATTAATTTTCACAAATAGTCCAGACTTTGTTTCTAATGTCTGGAAAAAAAAAAAGTAAATTTAAGCATTTTTTACATTTTCATGCTTGGCATTTTTAAAACCAAGTTTTCGTGAGAATCACCCATTTATATTTTATTTCAGCTTTTATTTTTCAGCTTTTTTTTGTTAATGGAAACCCCATCTTGTTTTTCCAGGTCTGTGTTCTTGATTTACGGAAATAGCGTTCGGTGAATCCGGATGCAGGATTGTGCAGCTAAAGCCTCGAGCGCGTCTGAACTCGTTTCTTCCGTGGAGCCGGTCGACCAAGATCCGCGGCTGCTTCGGGAACAGAATCTGAATGTTGAAAACCAAATTAGAGGGAAACGTCCACTAGAGATGGAGCTGTTGATTGACGCAGTGCCGCAGACGGCCACCAGGGGGCTGAAGAGCTGGAGACGTTTCGTTTGAAAGGTTTTATCGCATGTTTGTGTCGCTGAGCGGCGCTGATGTTCATTTTTAACAACCTTTAATTCAAGACGAGGCTTCACGTGTGCGAGAACCGTAAATACTTCTGATCGTTTTCCAACTTTAGCGCGTAACATCGAGATGAATGAAGACGCCGACTGCCAAGTACTTGGGAAAATATTTTATGAATATGTTTAATTCTCAGATATTAAATATACAGGTGTATAATCTCCCCGCTGGATGTACATTTAATGAATGTAAAGCTGTAAATGAGACCACAGATTTTATAAACTGTGTTTATATGTTTATAAAGTAATCATTTTTTTCTGAAATTTTTCATACTTTGACGTTTTTTTGTATTTTCTTCTGATTTTGTGGACGTCATGCCTGCTGGATCGGCAGCAAACCGCATTTTGAGGGGATTGTGACGCATGTTATAAGGATACGTGCCTCATCGTGAGGGGGTAAAGTGCATTCTGGGACGTGTTTTAGCATCAACGGCGTGTCCGAATCGGATGTGATGTGATAAAACGACAATAAAAGTGCTCTCTTCCATGCAAATCTGAATTTGTCTTATTTTGTTGTTGATCTCTTGGTTTCTTTTCTGTGGCGCTGCGCTGGGAAGCTCCGCCCACCGTGGAATGTCATTGGTCCAAAATCCTAATTTACATGAAACATGTTTTGATTGACAAATTAGTTGGGTAAACGTTTATAGCTGTGAAAGAAAGAGTACATTAAATATATTTTTGTGTATTTCAGTTTGCGCAAATAGCAAAAGAAAAACTTCATAATAGTGTTTTCGCAACTTTCAAAAAGAAGGGAAAAATAGAGAGCGATTGATAACGGAAAGATGTAATTTTTACCATCACTTCCATAGCCGCTGTATTAAAAACACCCACACAGCAGCATTTAATTTTTTTGGTAATTTAATGAAAAGGTAAAAAAAAAAAATGAAAATATAAAAAAATTTGCATTATTTACGATGCTGGTGACCGTTAAAACGCGTCATCACAGTCTGTTAGAAACACCCTCACATCAGCTTTAACTAGTTTTTTATAATTTGATGCAAATGTAATATAATACTAAATATAGTGTTATAAATGTACATACATTTTTAAAAAAAATGAAAATATAAAAAACTTCGCAGGATTTACAACATTGATGACCGTTAAAACGCGTCATCAGTCTGTGAAAAGCGTTTGAAACTCGCCTGATTAAGACGCGATCGGGCCGTCTGTCGATATACTATATTTACTAAATAATTACAAATACACATTAGTATAAACAAAACATAACAGTAAATAAATAAAATCAAAAGATAGAAATAACGTTAAATAAAAACATTCCCTTCCTCGCTGAACGCGAAACTCCTGTGTGAAGTGCCAATCATAAATGTTTAGACCAATGAGAGTTCACCGTGGGCGGAGCTACGCAACACGAGACTAAAAAAGAAACCAACCGTCAAAATGGAAACTGAGTCACATGGATGAGAAGGTAAATTTAGACTTTTTCTTAATGATATAAGCGGCAAAAATGTACTGAATTATCATTTTATCGCATCTCGTCTGATTCGGACACGTGATGCAGTAGAAACACGATGAATGTCAGGTGTTTTTCTTGCACGGATCGAGTTTGTGTTTGTTTGACCGGTCACGAGGGGCTGATGATCGGTTAGTCCTGCTGTAAAAATTTAAACTGTGATTGGCGCCTTTTCTTGACGCGGTCGTTTTTAACCGCGAATACGTGCGTTTGACAATGAAAGATGGTCGTTTCTTTTTATCTCAATAAAACCAAGTTTAGTTTAATGGGGAATTATTTGAAATGCATCAAAAGCATCGCATTTCTACGTGACGCGGGTTTCCGCTGTTCACCGGAAGCCCTTATTGTCTGTGTCAGACTGTAATCTTGGCACGTCGAGATCCTTGCGGTTCAATCGTGCATGTTTTGACGAGTATCTGCCGAGTATAAAGTTTAAATCTGTTTAGTGGACAAAACTGTATCTCTGTCTCGCATTCAGAGGCTCAAATAAATCACTCTATTTTGATATTACAAACAGTCGTGTTTGATTCATTCATTTCATTCACATTCATTCATTTTTACTGTATTTTTGATCAAATAAATGCAGCCTTGGTGAGCAGAATAGACTTTTTTTGAAAAACATCAAAAAATCTTAATTATTCAGAACTTTTGACCACTTGTGTATGTTATGATGTTTATGACAAAGTGGTATATTATTAAAGGGTTAATTCACCCAAAAATGAAAATAATGTCATTAATTACTCACCCTCATGCTGTTCCACACCCGTAAGACCTTCGTTAATCTTCGGAACACAAATTAAGATATTTTTGATGAAATCCGACGGCTCCTGCATAGCCAGCAATGACATTTCCTCTCTCAAGATCCATTAATGTACTAAAAACATATTTAAATATTTAAATATTAAACATATTTATATATTTAAACATATTTTAACGTGACTTTGGCGCTCTGAACTGCTGATTCGACACACTGATTCATAACGCTCCGAAGCTTCATGAAGCAGTGTTTTGAAATCGGCCATCACTAAATAAGTCGTTATTTTGTTTTTTTGGCGCACCAAAAATATTCTCGTGGCTTTATAATATTAATGTTGAACCACTGTACTCACATGAACTGATTTAAATATGTTTTTAGTACATTAATGGATCTTGAGAGAGGAAGTGTCATTGCTGGCTATGCAGGAGCCGTCGGATTTCATCAAAAATATCTTAATTTGTGTTCTGAAGATGAATGAAGGTCTTACGGGTGTGGAACGACATGAGGGGGAGTAATCAATGACATTAAAAACTAACCCTTTAATATCAAAACTAGTTAAATTACAATAAATTTGTTGTTTCACTATTCAGGAAGTCAAACTACCATCAAAAACATTACACACTTCATCTTTAATGACAGGTATATTTAATAAGAATAATTTAATGAAGTATAAAATGAGTAAAACATAAGCAACAACATCTATTTCTATGTGCTGTCATTAATACTGTATTTTTACAGTGTAATCCTTAAAAAGTGGCATGAATTGATTGTACAAATGCATGAAGACTCGTCTCAAACAGAAGTTGAAGAGTATGAAAGAGCGTGTTTGAGGACGGCGAGACGTTCATCCTGTGGAAATCTCCAGTGACGCTCCGTTGGGCTTTGCGTCCTCAAACTCTCGCTGTTCACTGGAGATGTGGATTTCTACTGTACTAGACTCTGAATCTATGAGATAAGATAGAGAAGACTAGTTAATGTCATCCCTGATGTTGGAAAATTATATGTACAGTAGTGTCACACTGACGTCCGGCCTAGTAAAATTAATATCTTTACCATTAATTCAAATATTATTAAAAAGATTTTGTTGTCATATTGTGTAGTTGTGCCTGGAGTCGATGCCAGTGGTTGTTAATAGGAACATTTACTATATTGTAAATACATAAACAACATCGGATGTAATTTACCTGTCAAACATGGAAGAACTGCCGGGACAGATGTTACTTTGCCAAAATACCCAGCAATAAAATTATATATATATATTAATGTTTAGGGTTGCAAAGGGGCGGAAAGTTTCTGGAAACTTTCCAAGGGAACTTAACCTGGGGAATTTTGGAAATATTCCAATTTGGAAACTTAACAGGAATTTATGAGAATTTATGGGAAGTAATTGGAAATTTTGAATTGAATGAAAATGTAATAAATCGTTTTTTTGGCAAACAACGTGTCCTGCGACAGGTTTATTGTGAAAATTAAAACTTGGAAGAGAAATTGTGAGAAATTTATATAAATTTATAATATTTATATAAAATGTATCATAAAACATAAATATAAACATTTTGTTTGGTCAGAACATGAAATTATTTATTTTTCACATTCAATTAATTCTAATTTAGTAAATATGTAAAATAAATATTTTTATTGCAGCAATTGTTATGTGTTATTTATTTCAGTGTCACATGATCCTTCAGGAATCATTCTAATATGATGATTTGATACTCAGTTATTATCAATGTTGGAAACAGTTGTGCTGCTGAATATTATTTTATAACCTGTGATACTTTTTTCAGGATTCATTGATGAATAAAAGGTTTAAAAGAACAGAATTTATTCAAATAGAAATCTTTTCTAACAATATCACTTTAATATCAATTTTTATTGCTGAATAAAAGTATTAATTTCTTTCAAAAAAAGAAAAAAAATGACTGACCCCAAACTTTTGAATAGTAGTGTATATTGTTACAAAAGATTTCTATTTTAAATAAATGCTGCTCTTTAAATTTTTATTCATCAAAGAATCCTGAAAGTATCACAGGTTATAAAATAATATTAAGCAGCACAACTGTTTCAACATAATTGATAACTGAGTTTCAAATCAGCATATTAAGGATCATGTGACACTGAAGACTGGAGAAATGATGCTGAAAATATCACAGAAATAAATTATATTTTAATGTATATTAAAATAGAATTTGAAATTGTAGTTATATTTCACAATATTACTGTTTTTCTGTATTTTGGATCAAATGTGCACGTTATGGACTGGAGGATGCACAATGCATTAAATCTGGTTGGTTTAACCAAAATTATGCTGCAAGATGTTTTTTCAACTACATTTAAGTGCCCTGTTATAGGCTAACCTGCAATTTTGCACATTCCCTGTTTATTCCCATTCATTTCCTTTAATTCCCATGGAAAGTTTCCAGTTTTGAAAATTCCCGGAATTTTGCAACCCTATCTATATATATATATATATATATATATATATTTTTTCATAGATCTTGTCTTGAATAAGAGTGTATTGGCAGATCTTTTTTTTTACATGTTTTACAGTGCAGTAAACAGAATACACTTCTATACAAGGTAGAATACATTAAAATTATTCATAATATACTTCAAGTTTCTCTCATTTTAAGAATATTTAGATGTTTATAATTGGAAGCTTTTCAAAAAATACTAATTACAAATGTAAGACATTTTTGCAGTGTAATAGTGAGAGATTAATTTTTTTACCAAAATATTGTACAATTTGATTGGTGACACGACCTTTGACATCAACGACAAAAGACATGGGATGCATTTCTCCTCTTTTGGTAAGTGCGTTTATTTTGCTGTTTATATGGTTAATAGTTTTTGAAAGGCTCACCGAGGCTGCATTTAATTGATTAAAAATGCAATAAAAATTGTGAAATATTATATAAAATAAAACTGTTTTCTATGTTTATAGTAAAATGTAATTTATTCCTGTGATCAAAGCTGAATTTTCTGATTTGCATGGTACGTAAGATTTAAAAAACAAAATAATAATAACAACACTAATTCAGCAAATTAATATTGATCAAAAGTGACAGTAAAGACATTAATAATGTTACAAAAGATTTCTATTTAAAATAAATGCCGTTCTTTTGAACTTTCTATTCATCAAAGAATCCTGAAAAATAAAATGTATGACAGTTTCCACAAAAATATGAACTGTTTTTAACATTGATAGTAATCATAAATGAGCTGCAAATCATCATATCAGAATGATTTCTGAAGGATCATGTGACACTGAAGACTGGAGTAATGATGCTGAAAATTCAGCTTTGATCACAGGAATAAATTACACTTTACTATATATTCACATAGAAAACAGCTGATTTACACTGGAATAATATTTCACTATTTTTACTGTATTTTTGATCAAATAAATGCAGCGCTGGTGAGCAGAAGAGACTAATTTTTTAAAAAATTGTAATGATTCCCAACTTCTGAACAGTAGTTTAGAGTGTTTATTTCTTAATGTGATGGTCAGATTCACATATACAAATACAGCTCAGCTTGCATTTGAACATTTTTTATTATTATTTCATATTTTACAGATGTAAAATTCAAACATGTCAGATGCAGTAGCAGCGTCACCAGCCCATATTGACGGGGGTGTTTTTATGGTTACCTTCAGAGAGGACGCTTATGGCGTCTGAAGGCTGCTGGTGTCCGTTTGCGCTCAGGTTCTTCTTGATCTCCTGAACGTGGCTCTGGTAGAGCAGTGTCGATCCCACCACCGGCGTGTATCCGCCCGCGACCGCCACCGACGTGGAGGCCGAATCCCACGGCAGCTCTCGGCGTCTCTGCCGGCTGAAGTCCACGTCCAGCCCCGTCCAGCCGTGAAACGCCAGCGTGTTGAGGAAGCCCTGCATGGGGTTCAGGATGCCCTAGAAACAGAGAGGCGATTAATGCCGTCGTGTTTGTACTGAATGCATGAATGAATGAGCCTTAACTGTAAAACAGCTCTAAGACAATAGTGAACAGTCATTATTCAGAAGTCAGTTCAGTTCAATAACTGTTCAATTCAAAAGTCACTTGAACTGATTTTTTGATTTTGTGCTCACCATGATGAACCATGTGATGAGCACAGCGTTGCGAACATTCTTCAGATCGCTGGATTTAATGTCATCCTGCATCTCCAGATAAAACAGCAAACTCTCATTGATGATGTTGGGCAGCCAGCTGACGACAGAAAACATGGTAACACTTTACAATAAGATTCATTTGTTAACTTTAGTTTACTATATTAGGTAACACAAACTAACTCTCAACAATAGTTAGAATTTAGTTAGAATAAATAGAATTTATTAATATTAATATTTACTAATTACATTATTAAAATCAAAAGATCTAAATCTGTTAATATTAGTAGATGCACTGTGAACTAACACAAACAATTAGATTTTTACCAACTGTTAAAAATATATTGCAACAAATGAGACCTTACTCTAAAGTGTTACCAAAAACATTTATAAAACATTGTTTTTCATTTATAAAATATTCATTTTTGATTTAACTATTCTTTAATCCTTTAATTGAGAAACAACACAATTTTCTCCCTGCACTGCAAAAAAAAAGTTCTTCCTCAATATTCATGTCTTGTTTTCCAGCACAAATATCTAAACTTCCTTAAATCAAGATACATTTACTGGAAAAGAGAAATGACTTTTATGCTGAAAAAAAGTGCTTAAAATATATTTTTTTCTGGGGTCGGAATTTAAAAAAAAAAAAAAAAATCAAAGGGAAGACAAGATTATTTTCTGACTCTACTGGCAGATATTTTTTCTTGATTTCAGCAAAAACCCAATGTTTGTTTTCTTGTTTTGTTTTTTTAAACAAGACTTAACTCTTTCCCTGCCACAAGCTATGTTTCCATCCAAAGTTGCGAATTTAACTTGTGTGCAAATTTGGAATATTGCATCAAACATTTGCAAATAAAACGCTGTTTCCATCCAGTGAGTTGGAAAGAACAAAATCGTCACTTCCTGATAAACTGGCACTAAATATCACTAAGAAAAAATGGACGTTTCTGCATAGAAGCCACTGTATATAATAATTGCGCCTCAGAACGCGCAAAGGTCACGTCTTTTTTAATGCACATCAAGGAATTTATTCGGTAAAAGCGTTTCCGTCGTAGTTTACGTAGTTTTCTTATCGCATAAAAAATTGATCCAAGTCAGTTTGTTATGCTCATTTTTAAAATTTATGCGCATCTTGGCATTTCCATTCAGCATTTTTTTTTATGCAATATCCCAAAATGCGCATAAAAATAGGTGGATGGAAACATAGCTACAGACAAAATTTTCTGGCACTGTTAAACGGTAGGGGGCGCCATTATACATCTTCTGAAAGAGTACAGAATCTCCAGATCAAAACACAGGTGAAAAAGAAGCAGAAACAAGCAATTGAAGCATTGCTGACGCACATAAATGACATGATCAGCAAACATCCAAACTGTCTAACGTTACTGAATGAAATGATGAACCATGAAGAGGAAACGACTGAAGCTTTGAGGTGTTGATGGACTCGATCTACTCTATCTGTGTTTTGATCATCGCTCTGAATCACATCCGGACAAAAACACAATTTTCTCAGCTTTTTGTTCAAATTTTTTTTTAAATGAAATTTACCCACATTCAAGTTTTGAATGAAGCTAGAATATATTGCTTTCCTTTGATATATTGCATGTTCAGATATTCATACAACAAAGTATTGTGGGGGACTTGAAAGTTTTGTGAAAATTATCAAAAATGCTGCCGCTGACTCGCAACTTTTTACAGAGGAAGTACAGAGGAATACTGAAGAAGAACGGTGTGTATCGGTGACTGTTCAACCAGCTCAGATTATTCACTAGATATGAATCTCTCCGCCATGAAGATGAAATGAACTGAACATCTTACCAAATGACAAACACCAGCATGATCTTAAAGAATCGTATTTTGATCTCCGATCCGAGTCGTCTCTCGTTCTCGGTGTAGATGCCCTGCTGACCTTTGAGCAGCGACGTCACTGCATGAAAACACAAACTATAATATGACTTTCAATAAAATAAAGTCGTCATGAATCATGAAGAATCTTTCTACTCTGAAACAATTGGTAACACTTGTTAACATGAACTAACAATGAGCAATACTTCTACAACATTCATTAAACTTAGTTATTTTTTCAGTGCACTTACCAGCTGATACGGTCCGTGCGAACAGCACCGGGTTGACGGAGAGCACCAGCAGCATCGGTGCGTATGTGGTGATGTAGTGAGGGACGGCGTGCTGAAGGCCATTCTCACAACTCACATGACAAACACACATTCAGTTCAGATCCACAGTGCAAAACAGCTCATCAGTCATGCATTTGGCAGAGGCTTTTATCCAGCGACTCGCATTGCATTCAATGCGTATATTTTATAAAGGATGCAACGATATGAACATTTTGGCCGATAACCGATAATTCTTTTTATTTGAAAGCCGATAACCGATATATTGGCCAATAAATCTAAATCCAAAATAGTTTGTGTTTTCCCTTATCAGTGCAAAATTATCACAAATTAAAAAGGATTCATGCCAATATTGTCCAAAACCCCACTTTTATAGGGCGTTTCCAAAGGAGGGCAGTGTATAATAATTTAATAATCGTATATAATTATTTGCTCCTCAGAACGTCTTTTTTGATGCGCATCAAGGAATTTATTCAGTAAAAGCGTTTCCGTCGTAGTTTATGTGCATGTTTTCTTATCGCATAAAAAAAAAATCCAACTCTGCTGAGTGCGTTTTTTATGCGCATTTTTAGATTTTATGAGCATCTTGGCATTTAGCATTTTTGCGCATCTTTGTTATACAGTAGGGGCGTTGAAAGAGTACAGAATCTCCAGATTAGCGATTGAAGCATTGCTGACGCACATAAATGACACGATCATCGTTACTGAATGAAATTATGAACCAATGAAATGTTGAACCCATGAAGAGGACAAAAACAGGATTTCCTCAGCTTTTTGTTCAACATGTTGCTTTGTTTTAAAATGAAATTTACCCACATTCATGTTTTGATATTAAAAAAAATGCATGAAGCTAGAATGAATGTTGTTGGTGGTGTTTAAAATCAGAGAAATGTTCTTTTGATATATTGCATGTTCAGATATTCATACAACAAAGTATACAAATTTTTATATAATTTTTGAGAGCCTGATTACAAAAACAAAAGTCTCACCATTTATCGGCATTAATATATCAGCCAAATTTTCTTATTGGGCCAATAAGGCTAACATTAAAAATGGACGTATCGGCCGATGCCGATATATCGTGCATCCCTACATGTTATCAATTCATGCATTCACTAAGAATCAATGCAATGATCTACAACTTTTTAATAATGCATTTTAAATGATTTTGTTGAAATAATCACCTGGAGATGGAGGGGTAGTACAGCATGGCCACGCCCTCCACGCACAGCAGCAGCGTCAGACCCCACGTGATCATGTGATACAGCACGATGGTGCTACAGCAAAGACGGCGCTCGTGAGGACATGCAACAAACATCTGCTCTAGCGTTTATATGAACAAGATGCATGATGGGACGCACCTAATGCCAGCTGATCTCTTGACCACTAAGAAAACGTCCACGGCGTAACAGAATGTCCACCAGAAGGAGGCGCTAAAGAACAGCTGAATCCACATCTGGAGAGAAAAAACAAGATTCATGACACCAAAAATCACATTTACATGATTCTGTGTGCATAAGGGTGGAGTTATATCAGAAATACTAGATTTAAATAAAAATGGTGTTTTATTAAATTTGAGTATCATTTTTGTCAGAAAGCGATATATTCTTAAAATCAAAGATAACTTAATTTACCAGCCGATTTAAAGCATATTTGAAAATGTCAAGGGTTTGAATAAGTAGAAAGGATATGATTTAAAATAAATTAGTGAGTTTTTAAAATTAATTTTAAGTCTTTCCTTCCACTAACAATTCAAATTCTGAATCTAAATCCAAATTTTTTTATAATTTTTGAGAGCCTGATTAAAAAATAGAAGTTTCACCATTAAAAACTATTAAATGTCCCAAACACACAATTATAATGTTCTTATAATAATAATATGTATCTTATATGACAGACTTGTGCTGAATGTTGTACTTAACCGTATTTTACTTTTTGGAGTGATTTCAATCATATTTCAAACAATTCAAAACCATAATGGTGGTGCAGTGAGCATCTGAAGTGTCTCAGCTGAAGGAAATAATTCATTATTTATCAGCTTTAACATATCGGACAAATTTTCTTATTAGGCCGATAACGATAAAATTAAAAATGCACATATATCGTCCGATACCGATATGGAGGCTGATATATCATGCATCCCTAATGTTTATGCAAGTACAAATAACTGCAGATTAAAACACTTTAAGTAATGTAAAGTGCATGAAATGTCAACGGTCTTCGATATTTCTCTTACCGCACTTCCAACACAAAACACTTCCGGCCAGACGTCACTGCTGTTTCCGCCGGAGATTCTGTTGATGAGGTCGGGCAGGCCGAGCCAGATGGACGACCGGACGATGATTCCTGCACAGATGCGTCAGATCCGTTATTCCAAATCACTCAATCTTTGTGCTGAAGCCATTGATTGCAAAGACAGGAGGATTTACCGTACAATACTTACAGTAGACGAAACGTTATTAATACAATTTCAATACATAATCAATCCTTCTTCCAAAATGTGTTGTTTTTCCTTGCCCAGATTCACTATGGCAAGCCTTTAAGTATTTTAGAGCTGTCGGGGCGTTTTTCGCGGGAAAATGTCACTCGCCCCTGCATCTCGTCATATCCGTAAATAGAGAAAAGTTGACGCGTGTTTTATTACTCAACAGGTGGCATTTTAGTGAACAGATAAATTGCCATATGTAGCTTTCTAACAGAGTAAAGCATTATCTGTTTTAAAGGGTCGGTTCATTATGGTGCTTGAATTTATTAAAACAGTGTTGTTTTGTATTTAACCGCTAGAGGGCCAAAGTAAAGTTACATAGTGTATCTATGGAAGTGTGTATCATGCATCTAACAACAAATGGTCCCACTTTCGTGCAGTTGAATCTGTTCCTGAATGAACTGTATGTTCTCTGGTAAAAACCATGAAATAAACATGTTCTGAAAATAGCATGTGTGGTTTTGCACTTATTAGGTGTCTCAAAGAACACAGTCATTTTAATGTAACACATTATTGGCATTACATGCATTTGGCCATTTGAGGATCACTGACTGATATGCACAAATTTAGGTAAAATATATGGAAAATAACTGTATTTTCACACAATTGTATACATACTTTGTGTGTATCACAAATGTGCATAAATTAATAACGATCTATTTGCTCAAAATTATGAAGAAAATGCGATGCATGAACAGGCTAAATAAAGATCTATTTGCTGAAATATAAATAAGAAGATGGTATGGACGCGAATGAATTATTAACAATCTATTTGCTCAAAATTATGCAGAAAATGCGAGCATGGATGTGCAAAATTAATAAAGATCTATTTGCTGAAATGTGGCTTTCGTAGGGCAGTTTATATCACGGCCTTATGTCTGCTTTAAAGCATTTTCTGTGACGGCCGGGGAACCGCGACATGAATAGCTGTGCGCATAGTTCTTTTTGTCAAGTTAAAAAAAGGCTGATACAGTAAAAAGTGCTCAAAATGCGGCTTTCGTTAGGGCAGTGCATTATATTTCAAGGACTTATGTCCATTTTAACGAATTTAACTCCGTGGCATCCCAGAAATCGCGCTGGGAAATGGGCTCAGAGTGCATTGTCATAATGCCACGTTTAATGGTTCATGAAAAAACATTGCTACAGTAAAAATGAAGAAACTTTGTATTTCGTTAGGGCAGTAGGCCATATTTATATTGTCCCATATAAAAATACTGGAACTGTGAAATGTAGGCGTACGGCCCTTTATTAAACCACTTTGTCGGATTTAACGCATCCTTACAGGTGGAAGAGAAATGCTTATTTTCTTTATTCAGTTCTAACAGCGCTTATTGCGAGCAGAGCCACTGACAAAAAGGACTTTAGATATAAAGGAAGACACATGTTTAATTAAAACGAATAATTAGCTGGATTCATCCTAGATGAACTGATCTAAGAAAGGCAGATTTTGAGCAAATACAGCTTTATTAGTTCATATGCATCCATACTCTCGCTTTCTTCATAGGCAGTGACGCACTCACGCACAAATGAAATATAGTAGGCTATACACAAACCGGAAATTGTAACGCGTGCACGCTAAAGTTTGAAACTCTGTCAATTTTTTATTTTTGCAAAGGTCCCTTTAGGGGCTCCATAAGAAAATGCTGTATGACTGTTACTAAAAATAAAGCTGATCTGATTATGCTATG